>JADDOH010004311.1:0-275986 GCA_016648135.1 Agrypnia vestita
CAATAAGCTCTGCACCCACCTTATCAATTTCTATGTCATTACCCTTTCTTTTTTGTCTTGGGGACCTTGGTTTTAGGACCGTATAGTTTTGTGTCTCACACAGTCCTTCAATCATTTCTGTTTCTTTTTCTATGTCCCTTTGTTCTTCAATGAAACTGTTCTCAGTTTTATTTTTAGAAACAACGTCCTTGAGCTGATTGAAGAAGACATATACAGGTTTTCTTCTAGCACCTGATCCACTTTTTAAAGTGTTAACTTTACAATACTCTTTTACAAAACAGTTTCGAAGATTTTTCCACTTCTTATGTAGCTAAAAATTTTTCCACTTCTTTTGTAGCCTGAAAAAAAATCTTTTATAAGTACCTAGTTTCGGGATGCTCTTTTGCTTATCTTCACTACACCTATCGTTTGGGAAGAACTATAATCAGCAAAATCGTTCACCAAGTTTGCGAAGCGATATGAAAAATTCACGGACATTGTGCCGGTTAAAAGAAGATGCGCAGCCTGCACTTGTCGTTACAGGCATTCTTATGAAAAAAGACGGGTTTCTTTTCATGAAACCCGTGAGCCAGCACCAGCTTCTTGATTTTTATGCCACGAGGCTGGAATGTTAGGCATATCAAACTTCACAGCACAATTGCATGCCAAATTCCTCACTTCAGAGATTAAAGTAAATTGACTCATATTTCTGCAAATATTCAGCCAATGCCTTTTCATGGGTGGAACATCTGGTTCTAGTCTACATTCATACATCTTCATGCAAGCTCTACGGTTGTTGAGGCTTTTAACAGGGCCATCATTATTTATTAAAGCTGCTCTTTTTTTGGCTGCTTTTTTAAGTTATCCCACTTTAATTTTAATTGATTAACATCTCTGGGATGTACATTGGTGGCATTGTAGCGAATCGTTGCATTGGATACGACATCCGTTTTCTTTGAAAGAATAGCCGGATTTTCCTCCAGCAGCACCAGAAGTTTCCTCACTCCCAAATTGTTTGCTTCTTTTGTTTGTCTGAAAGATAAAAATAGAAAAAAAATAAACAAAATTCAATTTTCAAAATATCAAGCTTAACATTAATAACAGTGAAAGTAAACGTTGCTTTTATAAAATAAACTCAACTTTAAAATAAGATATTAAGTAAGAAACAAAGCATTGTACATTAGTTTGCGGAATTTGCTGAAGCGTAGACAGTTTCAAGACTCGCAGCCTTTCCGCATATTCCAGGTTTTTAAGACCCAAGGGCAATTTTGTGGCTTGTCTCTGAACGTTTTCCGGTAAAACTATATTTTTAACAAAATATGGATCTGAGAAGCATATTCGAGGAGAGGCCTCACATATGTCTTATAAATAGTTGTGAATAGTGATACCGTCAATTATTTACAGTATTTATATTAGGTAAATGTATATTGTATATTTATATCGTATATTTGTTTGTTTGTGTGAGTTTGTGAATTATGCTCACAATAAACAAAATTGTTTATTGTGAGCATAATTCACACCTTGTATTCATCTACCTATCCCGCCTCTGCTAACACATCTCACAAATTACCCGCGCACTCGTATGATACACGTCACGGGTCGATACGAATATCTGTCTCTGGACTGGTGGGCATATTCTTCCTCTCAGAATGCATAGTCACATCACACCTAACCGGCTAAACATCCTTAGGGATTCATTGGTTGAAGTGGATATTGCTGTCGTTGCTTTTAATAGTGATTTGGTAACATGATTTTAGAAGGGATAGAGCTATGTTTCCGATAAAATCTCCAAATCAGTACATTCTAAATAAGCCATCCTCGGTGACTGCAATAAAAAAACATTTATATTTTTTGATATTGCTGCCTTTACTTTTATACCCCTAATTCAAGGAGATCCCTGGTATCACGAGAAAAATAGTAAAATGATTTTTTTAGCGTATATTCCGAAAAAATCTCTTTTATCGAGTTTAGCTCCTTCAGCGGTTTTGTCTTTATGTTTTGAATTTTTGCTAATTTTTTTATATTTTGTCATCTTCGAGTATCGTAGGATATCACAGGTGCTCATATCTTATCAAATCTTATTAACTTTCATGTATTGTAAAAGCCCACTAGGGCGTAGGTCAATAATAAATAAATAAATAAAAAATAAATTTATAATAGTGTCATTTATTATACAGAAAACATTACAAAATAAAAATGGGAAAAAACGCCGGCGTATAAAATTGTGTCGACATTGTTAATTTTTAAGCAAAATTATTCTGCCACGAAACACTTCCTTGTGCACTAATAAAATATTCAGCGAACTGTTCTCTCACTTCCATGGCAGATTGAGAAGGTCTTCCTATCGTTCCTAAATTCGTCATATTATTAGATCCAATTTCTCTTCTCCAAGATCCTTCCACGATGTTATGATCCAAATCTTCTGAATCAAAGGTTTCACATGGGGTGTAGAGTGATCTCGATTGCTTATTTCGCCTTAAAAATTATGTAAATAAACACAGGCTAATACAACAACTTCAGCATTTTTAGGCCGGAGTGCAATAGTATTGCGAAACAAACGAAACACAACACACATGATACCGAATACATTTTCCACAATTCTCCTTGCTCGCGAATGCCTGTAGTTGAAAATGCGCTTTATACTTCCTACTTTGTGGTTACCAGGATATGGCTTCATCATATGTTCAGACGGTGCAAATGCGCTGTCTCCCACTAATACAAAGGGCATGTTTGTCTCACCGTGCGTCAATGGCTTCGGTTCTGGCCAATTTGTCAGTTTTCAACCATAGCTTTATAAAAAGAAGTCTGTTGAAAAACTCCGCTGTCAGATGACTTTCCTTTAGCACCACAATTAGTATATATAAAATTGTAATGAGCATCCACAATAGCCAAGAGCACAATGTTAAATTG
Source organism: Agrypnia vestita (assembly GCA_016648135.1). Lineage (NCBI taxonomy): Eukaryota > Metazoa > Arthropoda > Insecta > Trichoptera > Phryganeidae > Agrypnia > Agrypnia vestita. Next base: position 2,890 of record JADDOH010004311.1, read on the forward strand.
ATCTTTATAATTGTAAAAATCACTGCCGGTATTTGGAGGTGCTTGAATCAAAACGTGCTTCCCTATGTGCCATATGTGCGCGTGTGTGCCGTCTATGGCTCCAATACAATGTGGGAAGTTCCGTAATATTTCATAATTGTGAGCCTTTTCCTTCCATTCATTCGCAGTTACTGGCACCTAAAAGCATCAAATTACATTTTTTTTACCCTGAAGTCTTTTTACTTTTCTGACAATACGCTGTGATGTCAATGAACAGTTCTCCGAGTCTCCTAACATTATGAGTCCTGAAGCATACGATGTGGACCCGAATTTAATTTGAAATTATGGAGACGCCGCCTACTAAATCTTCGAAAGCCTCAAAAAGATGAATGTTTCAATATGATGAAAATTAGAAGAGGTCTTTGAAATAATGCGGAACGCGAAAAAGAAAATACTGGAGGAAAAATGGGACGAATTTACTGTGTATGGACAATGTCGCCTCAGAGCTGCGCGAGGTGCAAGGTGCACATTCTATCCTCCTAGCGAAATATTATATAAACAATATTTTAATTGAAGCACGCATGGGGAATTATAAAGAGTGTAACATATCAAGTGTTTACGTCAGGATAGTTCGAGTCCACTGCAAGTGGATGTTGAAATATTAGAAAATATAAACGTATCAATAGATTAATAGTTTTTTATTAAATCTTTATTTTAAATTGTAATTTTTTTAAGTTAATAAAATATTTGTTTTTAAATAAAATTTAACATTTATTATTAATTATCCATGTAAATAACTACATATATTTTTTACGATGAATTTAAAATTGATACTGCACTCACCTTTACATATATCTTCAAAGCATTTATCAGTTCCATACAAACTTCTGGCACTATTTTACTGATCAGTTGTTTTGAAACTTTAAAAGTGTATGACAAGGAAGCATAGGAATCTCCAGTCGACAATTTTCAATTTCAATTTCAATTTCAATTTTTATTTATTACATAATATGTACATTACAAACATTCTGTTCAATGCATACATATTATTAACTTACATCTAAAAATATACATATACACATATACATACACATCCATATACATCTCAATGTAATTGCAAGTCTAATACGAGGGCCAATAGCTTTCCGTAATATTGTGTCTTGCTTGGCAATAGAAGGCCCGATCATTTGTAATAAATTTTCAAAATCAGTTGTTGTCATTCGAGTGAAATTGACAAAAGATCCGTCAGACATTCGAAGATCACATAGAATAACCGTCCTTCTTTCTCTTTGCAGTAAATAATTTCGCATCCACCACCTTTTTCTCCTCTTACGTTTCGATAAACTCGTTAACATAAATAGATATGGAGCTGTCATCATAACCTCATCGGGCGACATTTCTAGAGACTTTGACAAATTTAGAGTTAGTATATCAGAACATATCTATGTCCTCTGCATTTAAAGAGTCTCCTTTATATGTAAACAATCCTGATTTACTCATAATTACTGATAACTTAGAGTGATCAGTATTATACCAATGATGGCCACAAATTAATGTTTCATCCCTTAATCCTACAGCTAAGGCATGTGAACTTGAATTGACAACAATTGTTTTATCTATTGCACTCGATGTAAATAAGTGAGCTAGTCCATCATATAAAAGTATGTGTGTTAATGATCCACAATGTTTATTATAATCATTTGGATTTCAAAAAGGATGAAATATTCCATGCCAGGTCACTCTTGTGTCAGGATGAAATCTTTTTCCTTGTGACACTGCAAAACTATAAGAAGAACTTAATTGGATGCGAGAAGATTCAATATCAACTAATCCTAAAGATTCCCTTAATATTATCTTATAAGAGCTAGATACAAATACATCTGTATATGTATTTCGTCGAATCGTTACTGTTCTGTGTTGGCATCAGTGGAAAACATTGCTTTTATATCAAATTTGGTACAATCGGAAATCTCATTAATCTTTTTTGATATTTTTGACTTTATTGAAACCGAATCATGATTTGATTGTGAGTTTGGTTTTCGGCATGCTCGCTTTTCTTTGAATGTAATATTAACTTGATATGAACGCGTATCAATCGATCACGATTGATCGCCGCGAGGCGCTTCGCGTCCTTTCCATATCAAAATTGAAATGCATTTGCCAAGGGAGGGGAGCGGGAAATTTAAAACACCAACCACCAATATTTAAATATTTACACAATTTATTTAATTAAAGCACAATCCTTATCTTTAGACTTATCAACTAAAAAAATATCACTAACCTAAAACTAATCCTAGCCTAAACGCAAGCAGTCCGAATTTACATCACTTTATCGTGTCTTTGTCACTTATCACTACAAAAAAACATCGTTCGCAAACACTCGTCGTATCACTATTCGCGGCCTCCATAGCCGCAGTCGCGATTGCCAAGCGCGGAGGGGCATTTCCAAGCTGCTCGCGCTTGCGCATCCGGTTGCAGGATCCGCGGGGGCACCTGGGGACGTCCGGCCGCGGCTGGCTTTCCGCATCTGGACGCCGCGCGTGGCGAGTCGCGCGCACCTGCATGTCCGTCGCGGGATCCACGGAGGCACCTTAGCGTGGCTGTCGTTCCCGGCCACACGCGCCATCACATCGCGGCATCCGTTTCGCCGAGGCATCGCTGTGTGGGCCGGCCGCCGCCGGGCTCGGCGACCGTCGCTTCCTCGATTTCTTCCTCTGCTGCCAATGGCTCCACGACAGACGTGGGAAATGTCGCGGCCACACAAAACAAGTCGCGTCCTGGGGCGGGAGATCCGCTCCCGTAGGAAGGACCGACGCACACTCGACCGGAGATTGTAATGAACAACCACTCGGGCGTGGCTCGCGCCGAGGCATCCTCGCTGCCCTGCTCCCCGCGCACCCTTCTTCACTCAGGTGGTTTGGGCATGTTGAGCGAATGAATGAGGAAAGAATGGTAAGAAAGATATATGATGCAAGTGTTGACGGCGCCAGAAAGAGAGGGCGACCACGGAAGACGTGGCATGACCAGATTAACCAGATACTGGAAGATGGTCCTGTTAGAAGCCTGAACAACCGTCGAGCTTGCATGCGAATATGTATGAATGTAGACGAAGCGAAAGTCGTATGTCAGGACAGAAGAGTATGGCGCTCTATCCTTTCTGCCTACCCCCACGGCGAAACGGCGTGATGGTAAGTAAGTAAGTAAGTTTCAATTACCCGTATCAAATAACAGAATTAATATTTTCTGCTTATCAGTCTCATCTGAGATGAAAATCACAGTAGATACATACTGTTTGATAGTTTTTAATTATAAAACATTCAAAACCTTAAAAGCCACGTTTAAGGCGCTTTAATCTGAATAAAATTTCTAAAAGAAACAAAAATATAAACTTCGTTCACAAAACAAAACAATACTACTATCTAATGATACACCTATCAGTCTCGAAGCTATTTAAACAAATAAACTTAAAAATTATCAGTGCACAGTATAAATGGAAACTTTCATTTTTTGCAAAGAACAGAATCAATAATTTCCGCGAAACAATCAACAATTTGCTTTTCAAATACATCAACTGGCTTTGGAAACTTGTAGAATACTCTGTTACCCTTCATACATACATTTGGCACTGGTAATATGGTCAAGATGTGTTCCCATTTAACATTCATTGTCATTTATTCTAAAAAGAGTACTATCTTCATTGGAGATCTTCAAAAAAGTAACCCTGATTTCTCCTTCTTCATCCAAAACTGACGAACATACGCCAGCATATCTATATTTTTTATTATTATTATGGTTATATTTTTATTATTATTAATATGGTATTCCACAAGTATCTATCTTCTATTATCTTCTTTTGAAAATCAATTTCCTCTTCGGGTATCACAAAAATTTGAATGCCGGGACAATATTTGTCTAATTCTTAGCGAAGTCGTCAATCGTAGCAATGTCAGTTCCTAAAGCTACAATTTTGTCAGCGGTTCGTTTACATAATAATAATAATAATAATATTTGTATAATTTATATAGCGCCGTTTTCGCAAATACTCACCTCAAGGGTGCTTTACACAGAAAATTATCTTACAAAACAACTTACTGCTAAAAAACTTATTTACTATTACTTATTCACTAGATGGCATGCAAGAAATGGAATTAATGTTTAATACTATAATAGTTGGGAGTGCCTGAAAGAATTAGGTGTTTTCGCAGAGTGCACACTAGGAGTGGAAAACATTAGGTAGTGTTGTTGTTGTCAGATTATATACGTTTTTATAGAATTGTCTAAATAAATGCGTCTTAAGTTGTTTTTTGAACTGTGGTAAGCTGTCTGTTTGTCTCAGTTTATTAGGAAGTTTGTTCGATAATTTTGGTCCAGCCACTGCGAAAGCACGATCACCGAAATTAGTTTTGTGGGCGCGATTTACTTCAGCTAACCTATTTGTATTAGATGTTGATGCTGAGCGAAGTGTTAATTGTCTGTTATTTGCGGAGAATGAAATGCAGAAGTCGGTTATGTATTGAGGGGCCATGTTACGAATAGCTTTAAATATTGTAGGGCAAAGTTTATATTCAATCCTCTCTTTAAGCCAGTGAAGGTTTTGAAGATGGTGTAAGATGTGCGCAAACTTTGAAACGCCGGTAATGAGTCTTGCGGCAGCATTAAATACAGATTGTAATTTGTTTATTTCCTGTTTCGAGAGATGAGCATAGATACCATTACAGTAGTCTAAGCGAGAGATAACGTATGCGTTTATTAGTAATTTTGTTGATTCTGTTGGGATGCTTTTGCGAATATATTTAATGCGGCGTAAATGATAGAAGGCAGAACTGATTGTGCTATTAATTTGTTTACTAAGAGACAAGCTTGAATCCAAGAAGACTCCAAGTAGTTTGACATTGGTTTTGGGAATTATGTCAATATTTGAAATAGAGAGTCCGAGTTTTTCCAACAGGTGTTGGCATCTTCGGGTAGCTGTCCAAAGGAACTCAGTTTTGGTCGGGTTAAGTTTCAGTTTGAGGACATCCAAAGTTTGCATCTTGTATGCACTGAATAATAGATTTTTTCAGTACGTCTGTTTCGTCTGGAGAGCAATGGAAGTACAGTTGCCAGTCATCGGCGTAACAGTGAACTAGAAGTCCGTGTGCTGTAATGATGTCAAATAGTTCGATAGATACGACTGAAACCATTTAAGTGCTGTGCCGCGTAGACCGTACGATACTTCTATTCTTCTCAGCAGGAGGTCATGGTCAATTGTGTCAAAAGCGGCACTCATGTCTAGAAGAGAGACAATTACTAGTTTACCGGTGTCTATTGCAAGTATTATGTCTGATAGAATTTTAAGGAGTTCGGTTTCTGTAGAGTGGTGTTTTCTGTAGGCTGATTGAAATTTACTAAATAAATTGTGTGCGTCCATGTATGCATTTAACCGCGAAGACACAATTCTTTCAAGCAGTTTAGCGATGAGTGGTATATTGGATATGGGTCTGTAGTTATTGAGGTCTTCAGTATCTAGCGTAGGTTTTTTTGAAATTGGAGTCACCATTGCACTTTTCAGAACGTCAGGAACTTCTCCAGCGACAAATTGTACAGTTTGCAGAGAAAAGGTGCTAGTTCTTGTATGCAAGATTTGAAAAGCCAAGTTGGTATGGGATCCAGGGTACAGTGCCTAGTTGGAGAGATTTTAGTTATTCGTGTGATTTCTGTAACGTTTGTGTCTGACAGAGTATCAAGTGTAGTGTCGCATCCTCTGAATGATGGTTCTGTACTTGATAATTTTGATATCCTGATTTTGTTTATTTTTTCTTGGAAGAAGACCGACATTTTGCTTGGTGCAATATTTATGGATGGTGTTTTGTCCGCTTGTGGTTTTCCAAGAACGGTGCTCAGTGAATTCCATATTTGTTGAGGGTTTCCATTCTCAGCAACGATTTTTGTGGTTCAGTATGTATTTTTTTTTTCAGTTTATCTTCCTCTCGGTATTTCATTTGTGCAGCAATCCATTCTGATCTTTGAGTTTTGGGATGAGGTTGCTTATATGCTCGTTCTAATTGACGCATTTTTCTTTTCTTTCTTCTGCATGCTTCGTCGAACCATGATCGGAAGTTCGCAGACGACGCTTACATGTCCCTCCGATACCATCTGGAGCTCCTTTACCATGACAGGCTTCATGATAGTTCCAGGTAAAATCACAAATATTCGGATAGGTTTCAGTCAATTTACAAAGTAAGTAAAAAAACATATCTTTGTTACGGTACTGAGTAACAGGGTCATCGCTTAAAAAATGAATGTTTTCTACTGAGGATGGAAGGAGTTCCATGACAGGTTTTAGATGAGCCCAGATTACAGATTTATGGTTTAAGTTTTCTGACATTGTGGCGAAACATTTTGTTTCTCCCTTGGTGTATAAGACCACAGTATGCAAATTTATTTGCATGCGTGACCCTCCAAAATGGAACCATTGAACTTTTGAAGAATATTTTGTATTATAATTTTCAGAAAAGTCCATATGAATCACAGCATCTTTTTCAGTTAAGTTATGGTTTTTTGGTTTGATATTGGTGCGCTTCATGCTTTAAAAAAATATCGAGGTTTTCTTTAAGTTTCATCACAATGTCTTTTGGAGAACAGTTTAATGTTATTTGGTATATTTTCGAATCCTCCGTTTTTTCTTGGTTTTAGTATCTAAAATGTCCTCCGTAATACATTGCCGTGAAGAGTATTTGATCAAAACAGAATTGTCGAACTCATGATAACATATAGAACGTGTTTTGCAGTTAAGACATTCTCGCATAAGATATTTTTCATTGTATCATTCGCAACATAAATATTTTTAAATTTTTTTTATTTTATTTATTTATTTATTATTAAGTATACTCTGATAGTTTGGAAAATTTATGATGTTTGCCTGTTTTAGGGAAGCCAAGGTTAGCTCCGAGTTTGCATGAGTGTGTCGCGAACCGAATGGTGTACGAAAACGCATCTGTTTAAGGGATGGAAAAATCATTTTTTGAATGCAGTAAATCGTGTCAGGGGGTATTATTTTTCTTCATAGGTCAGTCTATAAAAAAAATATGCAACATCTTAAACACTAGGTCCTGTCGTGGGACTGACTTCATAACATAGTTCCCACATTCCTCACTGACCGAGGGGTTCGCACATGTGTGATTCGGCCACCCGCACGCTGGCGTGGCACAAGAAGCAAGAATATAAAAAAATACTTACCTACCCGCTGCTTGGGGTGTTTAATTAATTTTAGATCCATTGGTAGTAACGGACATGGGATTAAATCGAATTATACAAAGGCAGGCTGGTTAGATTTTCTGTGAGAGGAGTACGTACCTCAGGGAGTTCTATGAACGAGGTTCGTTAGAAAATTCGGCGAGTGAAGGACGCCAGGAAGTTGTGCGGGAGGTTTGAGAGGAGAGTTGATGGAGCGCTACGTCGGAAGTCTCGAGAGGGAAGAGAGCAGTTGATAGAAAAGAGGGAAGTACGTCGGATGGTCTGCAATAGTCGGCAGAGAGAAGCAACAAAGGGCTAGCAGGTGGATTGAGTAGCCTGCTTAGGGCCCAGGAAGACAAGGAAAATCAAGAAGAAAAACAAGAAGAAAGAACACAAGCAGAGACGGGAAGGACGACGCCAGGTGGACTGCAGTGACCACCAGAAGTCATCATCTCCGGGTAGAACGACGAGAACTTCGTTTCGAGACGCCGCACTGGAGGACGCGACTTGCCCCAGGATAGTTAAGGTAGTTTTAAATTAATTTTAAGCATTCAACCCTTCTCATTCGTATTAATTTTGTGTCCATATTTTTCGTTTTCTCGCTCGTATTTCATTGTATGTATTTCCAACCTGCCTCAACATTTTGTGTAAAATAAATTAGAATCAATTGAATTTCCGCGAGTCTCATTTTCCCTCCCCGCTTCCTTATCTTGTGGCTAAAATAAATTGGGTGGTGGTATCATGTTAGTAACCGATCGCATTTTTTTCCGTGGAGCGGATAAAAAATAAGCCGAGTCGTGTTATGTTATACATAAACAAGTTTCTCTTTGGCGGATGTTCGGGGTTACAACCCAAAAAGGACGTAGGTGGCAAAACAGTGTGTTACTTAACTTTATATTTTTTGTTTTGATAAACTTGGTGTGTAGATTTTTCATGGTGTCCTGTAACAATCTCTTCTGTTTTCTTATTTTACCTTTTGTAATGCTATCTTTTTTACCTGGGCATAATCTACTATTGCAATCTTCTTCAAAAAACTCTGCGACTATTTTCTCTAACTTCGAATTCGTTTTATCGTTTCTTGTCTTCCGTGTCATCTAACAAACTTTTATTTGCAGTAGATGACTGTCTTATAGGTTTCATATGAATTTGGTTCAACACTTTATACTTGACTATTTTGCCACTTAATACATTTTTAAATACCTTGTTTTCATTATCATTCGTTGTCAAATTTATATTTTCTTTGAGTTGATTTTGGATCATCTCACTAAATAATGATTTTTTCTTCACCTCTTCTACATTCTCTTTACTATTTTTCTGTAAAAGATCGGCCACTTTTGAGTTTGGAGTCATTTTCTGTTTTCCGATGTGCCGTAGTTTCTTTTGATAGTCACGTACCTTTTGATGTAACTGTTTAATTTTATATTTTTGTTTTTTTATCAGTTTATTTCGTATTTTCCGCTGAATTTCTGATCGCCTTTTAGCAGCCAGAGCGATATTGTTTTGTGGAAGTGGAGGTTGGTCTTCATTATCAGACGCAGGTGGTGTTACTGGATAGTTTCTGGTGGATTGAAGCTTTACGCGATCTCTATGCTTTTTAGTCTTCTCTCTCCATACTTTTCTAACAGCCCTTTGTTCCCTTTCAGTCATATCATTTATGCTTTTAATTTGTCCCTTGGGTCATTCCATTGTGACAGGTGGGACATTCTAACTCCTTTTTACTTAAACTTTAACTTATTTCTTTCTAACTACTACTATGTTTGTCTTAAATATTATCCTATTATAAAGATAAATGTTCATTTTGGCCTTCACCATTGGCAGAAGTAATAAAAAGCCATTTTTATGACTATAATTAATTATATTAGAAGTGTGACGGGTGGGACATCAAATGGCCCCACCTATCTGAGTTGACAGGTACACTTCGCAAATCAAGACAAACTATGCTACTTTTGTTAATCAACTTTTTTATATATCGATTCTGAAATTACATGAATCAATTATTTATATATTTTACACCAAAAATGGCTAAAATCTTAATAAAAAAGCTTCTCATAGCTTGTGACGGGTGGGACAGCACTTCGTGACGGGTGGGACGAGTAACATGCAGGATTACATAGGTTTGAAGAAAATGAATACAAATCTCTTTTTATTCACATTTAATGAGATTTTTATTGAAATCTTATATTAAACAAGTATTATTTCGGATTTTAAAAAAAAAATACAAACAATTCCCATTATTTTTCTCATCAAGTTTCAACAGGCCGACTAATAATGTCATCTCTTTCATAGAAATTTTGCGCTAGCTTTCTATCATCTTCAGAAATAATCTGACACTTTTTTTAGGCACTCCAAAGATGTGGATAGCTTAGTTATGATGTTTTTAGCTATCACTGTGATAATCGCTCGTTTTTCATAGGACTTTCTGGTAGAGACTTTCTTCGTCTTACTTATAGCCTTGCGTAGTGTCCGCACACATTTGTATGAAACTAGATGCGATGATAACACAGGAGCTGAGGATTGAGCCATCTTTTTTCCCTAGCTTTCCTTTTTCTAATTCTTTCCTTTTCTTACTGAAGTTTTTTGACTGCTTCATCTTCATTCACGCGTTCTTTATTCTTTATTCTTTTTCCTTCTTTTGGTATCTCGCTCTCTTTCTTTCCTTAAAAATTCTTGCCATTTTTGGGGGTCTCTTTTTAATGTCTCCCTAGACTTTCGTTTTCTTTCTACTGCATTCATGATTCTAAAAAGAAAATTCACCACAAAACAAGTAATTAAGCAGCCAAAATTTGCTAGCCAAAGTATTAATAAAACATGTTAGGGGCCATTCAAGTATTACGTAAGCAGGATTTTTAACCCCTCCCTCCCCCTTGTCACAAGACAAGTAGGATTGTCATATATGTTCTAATCAGAATCTACTAAATTTTGCAATAAAAAACGAAAAGTAAATAATTATTACTGACCTAATCGCCATTCAGACCCCCCCGTCCCCCATATTATAAAAAATAAGCAAAGACCCACCCCCCTTTAGTGCTTACGTAAACTTGAACGGCCCCTTATTAATGCTTTCAACCCTAAAAACTCCGATTTATCAAAACATATAAATTTTTATCCCACCGTAGCAGTGACGGGTGGGACACACTTTCAAGAATGCTGTGCAGTTACACGTATTTAATAATGCAATGCTTTATAAGTCAAAATAGTTGTCCTTAGTCTTATTATTACTTTCAGAAAGCCAGAAAACTTAAGGTTGGATTTTTGTTGGTTAGCATTGAAAAAAATCGTTTTTCAGTGACGGGTGGGACATGAGTTAAGCATTTTTTTGAAGGTATTATTATCCAAACCATAAAACTATATTTGTAATTACTCAATTACATTCGCCATGATGTCTGATTATGCTCGAGTATCTAGAACAAACGAAATGAAGCCTTAAAACATTAAATATTAACGAAAAAAAAATTTGTCACTTCCCTGGCGCTTATGTATTTCCTCTGGCATGAAATATGCCAGAGAAGTGACAAAATCGCACATAACCTACAAAAACAACATCATTCGCACACACAATAAATATTGCATTATGCAAATATGTATACAATTTCGTAACGATAAAATACAAAAACATATACTTACCATAGGAAATGCTCCCAACGACTGGCACAAACACGTCTTCCTACAGTGAATCACAAACTGACGCAATATTATTGGAGTTTTGCTCATCGTCGTTAGCTTGCTTCTAACTTCACACTATTGTACGCGCATAGTTCAAGGACAAAAACATGCCTTTGTGGTTTTAAGTCAAATTTTACTTCTTTGAGTTTTGCCAGATGAAGTGACATTATTGCAACATGACATGAAAATAAGTTTTTTTATATATTAATAAATATTTTTACAGTGTATTTTGACAAAATATGTTTCGATGTTTATAAAAGCATATGATCATATTAAAAATAAAAAAAGGCATACGTATTTAAAGTATCTGGCCATAAAATCATCAATCTAGTAATGGGGGAGACCAGAGGAGTATACATTTATAACTATTTTAAACTATTAATGCCTTAAATTAAACAATTATCGTGAATAGACTATGTGCGCCAAATAAAAGACCATATTCTTTATTGTTTAAGCATACAAAAGCAATAATACTAAAGTTTTACCTACCATTAAAACCTAACATTTTTTTTATGTTGCTGTGCCATTTGGCTTGTGGTTGTGTCCAACACCCTGACAGTGGAGTGTCATCTACCTGTGCCCCCCACCCGCTGTCTGCTGCGTCTGTTGCAATGAAGTGGCATGCCTTGGGGAAGTGGATAAGGGAATGTGTACTCACATTGTGTATCCACCAATTCAAATCGTCAGTACTGTACAGTTCAGTTCACAGGTACCTTCTTCCGGGGTGGGAGCTTCGCCATGGCATGTGACTGTAGCTGCATCTGCCTGCAGTGCAGGCGACCCCTGGGACCACAAACGCTGCAAAGTTCAGCTGTCCTAGAATGCTCTGCGCATCCCTCAGGGACCATTTCTTCATTGTTAAAATGTTTCGCAATGACTTCTGTATTACCCGGCACTTGTTCCTCGTTAACGTCTTGTGACTAAGACCAGTGTTCCATGACACTCCCAGATATTCTATCGCCTGTGTCGGTAAGTGAACACATTTCTGTATGTTGACAGTCCAACCGAGAGACTGTAAAAAGTCCAACGCCACTAGTGTCTGCAACTGGAGTTTCTTGATTTTGATGAGCCAGGAGAAAATCGTCCAAATAAACAATTATTCGAATCCCCTTTCTTCGAAGAATCTCTGCGATCCAATTGGTTATTGCTGCAAAAATTTGAGGGGAACTGCTCAGACCCTGAGGCAAACATGTCATCTGTAGACATTGCCCTCTGTACATGACACATAGAAAACGGCGATGGGTTTTTGCAACTGGTATATGGAAGTACTCATGACTTAGATCTACTTTTGTCACATAGTCTCCGAGTTGCAAGAAGTCGGGTACTTTGTAGTGGGAGATCAGGGAAAACTTTTTCACTCGCACAAAGTTGTTTAACACTTTCAGATTGATGATGGGACGATGAGTCCCGTCGCTCTTCTGCACCAGAAACATCTGGGATAGAAACCCTGGATTCATGGGTGCTGGTTCCAGTACTCCCATCTTCAGCAACTCCTTTATTTGCATGTCCATTTTGGGTGTGTGCCTTTTGCCAAAATTGTGCATTCCCACCGGGGTAAGCCTGGACAATGGTGGCTTTATCAAAAATGGAATTCGATACCCATTGAGGATTTTTAGGGCGAAGTCGGGTGCATTTGCGATTCGCTATTGTTCTAAAAAATTTCGCAATTGCCCTCCCTGAAATCGCCTGGGCTGACCGTCAAATGTTCCTGGAGCGACGGTACGAGGTCTGCCCACGTACCGTTTGGCTCCGAAATTTCCTTCCTCTACTGGCAGAGGAGGAGGGGCCAGAATGGTGACCGGGGTCTGCCCGCCGGTACTGAAATGGAAATTGGGCGGAACCCAGATTTCCTGCGGAAGCACATTGAGTTTGTGTGACTGCCCGTGCTCCGCTTTTCGGCCTTGACGTGGGTTCGCTAAATCTCGGGGTTTGCGGAAACTGAGCCCTGAAGACCTTGCTTGCCCCACCAAGTCTCTGCAACTGGGAGACAAGCTTGTCTTCATTAAATAAGTGTGTCACCGTGGGAGGAATTTTCAGGATGCGATCACGCCGATGTTCGATAATCTCCGCTCGCTTCCCACAGGCAATCCGGAGAATATCATCGTTTTTTAAAATACTTCCCCCAAAAACCTTCTGAAATTTCTGTGCTAGGGTGTCCGGCGAAAATTCAGTGTCAGGCTGACAGCTCCAGGTTAGGACACTTTGTATAGAATCCTGGATGACCTGCCTTTTTTGAAGCACCAAGTGGGAAATTGCCGCGAACGCTCTCTCCATTCCTGCGAGTTGGGTTCACGCGGGCGTAAGGGAGTTGAGCTCGCAGTTCACTTCCAACTCTTTAAACCCCGGGTCCTTTTAGTGCCTTGGCGTAGCGAACATTACACCAACCGGGAGTATTCAAATTTTGCAGGCGCTCTATCGTTTTCAGCATAGCATCTGTCGGTGCCCCCATTAACGGTTCCTTCAATACCACGGCGGGATCTGGCACATGGAATACCGGAGTGTCAGATGCGCTGAAAGAACTAAAACTAGGCACCGTTGGATCCTCTACAGGGTTTAATAAAGGTTCACCGTTATCTTCAGAGCCCTCAAACTCGCTCGCGACAGAAATGCCGGCGGCATCTCGGCTAAACACGAAATGCTGTAGATCGCTTAACTGGTGGGCCAATTTCTTGAGAATTTTCTTCTGCGATCTTCTCCTGCGTCTCTTGGTTTTAGATCGCGAATTATCTGAGCTTGAAGACGAAGACGAGTCCGTACTTTCGTTACGGCGTTTGCGCGTCTGTTCTACGGCAGACATTATGGCGCGAAAATATTGCGACGCAATAGACTTTTGGCAAGAATGAGAAGGCGTCACTACGCTTACAATGTTTTCCGTTACGCGTTTTACGAAAAGAAGCACTTAATTTGTAATTTTGTAAGTAATCTCGAGCGCTTATTTATTTATCTATCAAGATGTGCGAGACAGTACGACCACATTCGAAAGAATTTCGATGTCAATTGGACATCTAAAATGGCGGAGGACGCCAACTGCCGGTGACAGAACAAACTAAATCATAGAGAAAATGGATGATGTTATCCCAGGATAGACAAAACAAAGAGAATGGAAGCTAAATTAGACCACTTAGACAAGAATCAACATGTTGTTTCACATATATATGTTCTGGATGAGGAAGGCACCACATAATACAATAAGTTTAACATAAAATTTGTCTGTGGACCATTGGAATTCAAATAGCGTATATTCGCCCATACATCTTTTGCTTATTTCAATTGAAAATATTTTTTTATATATTTTTTTAACTTACATATTAAAGTCATGTTGTATTAAAGTATTGTCGATTAGTTTATTTATTTTTTAAACTTACGTGTTAAGAGTCTCGCACTTTCAAATTTATTTCATATTTTTAAGGCCAATCTCCACTGAGCATTTATGATTTTTCATTATTTTTTTTGTTATATTCTTACTAAGTTATATATCTGATTTTAGGACTATTATTTATGATGTTCTTCTTGCTTGTAACTCGTTCAGGGTTGTCACTCATTCATGTAAATGTGATGATCTCGGAAATACTAATTTGTAACGCTAAGATTTCTTAAGTGAATTTTTCTACGTTTTATTCCGGTATCTATTTCAGCTGTATTATCAGCATTTACCTTGTTAAGACTATATGGGCCGTTATATCTGCTTTGCACTTTTATTCCTACTAGTGGTTTTTTCAAAAACTTTTTGTTCGGGTGCAAATATTTTAATTAGTTTGATACAATCTCACCTCGGATCTCTCTTCGCATCACGTCTCTCTATCTGCTATTGGTCAATTAAGGGAAGGTAGGCAGGTGAAATAATACATGTTATTTATGAAAATTGAATTTAATATAAAACATAGGATAATGGCTTCGTCTTACAATTTAGCTTATCCTAAAATGGAACCGGACATCAAGAAAAATAACTTATACTAAAATAAACTAATTCTACCTTAATATATCTTTCTTCTTTCTGCCCGCCTAGGTGAAGGGGTCCCGTCACAGCCCCGTTCACGTTCCTTGCCGACGCATTCTCGTCAGCTAAACTCCTTCGTCTTCTTCTGAACGACCGGCCGTTATTTGTGCGGTCATTCCTATCAGCCGTCTTCTTCTTCTGAACGACTGGCCGTTATTTGGACGAGTCGTCCCTGTCGGTTCGTCTTCTTCCTCTTTCGCGTGCTGCCCGTATTCTCTTACGGCAGGTTTTCTGTCTCGACCATGCCCCACTGGTATGTCACCTCTTTCACCATGTGGTCACCACACACCTGGTACCTCTTCCGTCTCACCCTCAGACCATGAGTATTTACATCACCGTCGGTCTCACCTGGCCCATTGTCTACGCCTATCGCGCGCACTTATCTGCCACCGATCACTTCTGACTACTCCGAACTGCCGAGATCAAAGTCCACTCACGATCATTTTTCACTCCGTCTCACTTCAATCCCTCTCTAAACCACGGCTCGTTACGGTGACCTCTCACCACTTCGAACTATGCCACGGCTCGTCGAGAACTGTTTTTCATGTAAATTATTCGAATACCCATCATACGTATAAACATGTGGCCCAAGACCGTGAGAGCGAATTCAGAACCGAAACTTTTTCCATGTACCTGTCACAGATTCCCTAATTAATGAGTTTTTAAAAGAAAACAGAATCTGGGCATTTATTGCTGTAAAATAAAATATTGCATTTTTTGTTCCCATTTTCGGTTGAACTACTAGGAAAGGTAACTCCTTAGCGCTGTCGAAATGTTAGTTTACGACATGCAGACCACGGACCTTGCCCAAAGTCTGACCCTCCAGCGGTTGACTGTTTTTCTTCTCACGATTGTGTGGGATCGTCGCGAAAAAAAATGTGGCTGACCGATACGTGTGTCCGCATCAAGTTTTTGCCGAATCTGGTGGTTTTCTTGCTTCATAGACTTTTGTTTTTTTGTTTTCTGACCTTTTGTGAATACGCTCATAAATATGTTTCATCTTGTCCCTGTGGCGGACCACGTACTCTTGATAATAAGTTTTATCATAAAACTCGTCGTACGGATTTCGGTTCTTGGTGTGTCCAAACAATAGGTCTACTGGCGTGAAATCGATTGAAGTATGTATTGTATTATTATAAGCTATGATAGCATATTTCATTAATATTTCTATATTATCATTATAGTTTTCTTTTAGCAATCTTATTAGCTCTATTAAGGTAGAATGAAATCTTTCTACTATTGAATTCGATTCCGGATTATGTGGTGACATGAAGTGGACCATTATTTTGTGAAATTTTAATAATTGCTTGATAGTTTCATTGTCGAATTCGCTTCCATTGTCCATAGTAATTTGTTCAGGTAATTCGAAGCATGAAAAATTTGGTACCAATGCATTGCATACGATATTGCGGTTTTGCTTTTTATACTTGTTGCTTGTCCAAATTTAGAAAATGCATCTACAATGGTTAGGAAGTTTCTACTTTGTATTGTAAACATGTCGACGTAGATTCTTTCAAATGGTTGGAATAAGGTTTCCGTTATTTGCATAGTGTGTTTGGAGTGTCGTTCATATTTGTTTCGCTTGCAAAATTCAGACTCGTTTATATATTGCGTAACCATTTCCTTCATCTGGTACCAATAGTACTTCCTTTTTAGGTTTTTAATTCTTTCCGTAATTCCACGATGATTAGTTAGTTTCTCTGTAGAATTATCCTCATTGCTCTATTCTGTTGAATTTGTAATTTTTTTATATCTCCTTCATTACATAGGTACAAAATAGTGGGGCAATATTGAAAATGAGGAGCAATTATTGATTTATATATTATTTTCGCTGTTTATTTAGTTAATATTGGTCTTATTCTTCCTAAGAATGATACTTTCTTTGCAATTTTCTTTGTTATCTATTCAGAATGTTTTTTAAATGATAATTTAGAGTCCTTTTGTTTTTTTTGCATTTAATTTTAATTTATTCATTTTAAGCCATTTCGATATATTAATTAATTCTTCATTTAACATTCTTACTAATTCTTCCAAGTTTTCTCCAGATATGTATATTAAAGTGTCGTCGGCAAACAGCCTGACTTTACATTTTTTTAATATCTTGCAAATATCATTTATATATATATAATAAACAGTGCAGGGCCTAATACAGATCCTTGTGGTACTCCTAGATTGTTTTCTGCACATTCTGAGTATTTATGTTTACTTTAGTTTGTTGTTTTCGGTCTTTTAAATATTCTGCTATGCAGTTCTTGGCTTTATTTGAAAATCCTATTTTTTGTAATTTATCTACCAATCTTATGTCTATCTATTGTCTCAAAAACTCTTTTAAAGTGTAAGAAAATGGCTATTGTAAAATTATTATTTTCTATTTCTGTTTTCCATTCTTCGATTAATATCATCAGAGTAAGGTGGTGGTCGGTAGACGCATTTATTGTGACCATTTTACATTCTCTAATTCTGCTTATAACACGCTCTACGCGAATGCGTAAGGCGGCAATTATTTTTGATTGCTTCGCTTGTTCACGGCTACTTTGAATATTGGTGAGTACGCTAGGTGGGTGAATCAGTTTGCAGTCGATTTGTTGCAAAGTATGAGCAATATTTTTAAAACCCCCGTCCGCCATTACAGACATCCCTGGTCTCAGGTGCGACAGATGTCCACAGTTCTCTATTATGGTTGCATCAGATGCACGTCCACCGTAGCCACTAGAAACATAGTTCACAAGGCCACTCTTTGTACTCAGACCAAGTCATGGATTGATGAATTGGATTTGAGGGTGTTTCTATTTGAATTTCTAAGCAGTCTATTATGGACTGGACACATCCATATCTTCCCTGAAGGATGTTGGTAATTGAACTCTAATATCAGGTGTGGATGGCCAAATTACCAGTTCTTGAAGTAGAGCTGCTAATATTTTTACAGTCCTTGTGCAAATCCGGCAAGTGTAATTAAAATATTTATTGTCTCCGTAGGTGCCTTTGCAACTATAAGAGAAATTACACAATACATATTTTTTGGTATACCTAAACAAAGTCTTGGCTCCCTTTCAATGATTAAAAAAAATTCTGATCAATTGATTTTTTTTTATTTATTTCTTAAGTTAGTTAATATTACAATTTGTATATTAACTAGAATTTCACACTTTACATTCTTAAATCTATTACTAATATACTATCCATAATAACCTACATATTTAAATTTACATCTAATCTAATCTATGGTACAATCTATAATTAATAATACATTTTATGCTCTACAATTCTATACTATTTTTACAATAATTGTAGCATTTGTTTTTAAATTCATTCATCTTATTTATAATCTTCATGTTTTCTGGCATCTCATCGTATATTTTTACACCTCTGTACATTGATAGTTACAATATCAACCTCAGATCCATCAAAATTACTATCCTGGTCTAATTAGAAGGCAGGGTGGATTGTCCAGTGAATGAACATTTAAGGGCCTCTAATTATTGATCTTGTACATCAGAGCATGTATGTGATATCTCCAAATAAATATTTTTGTGTTCATACATTGGTTATATTAAACACAAAATACATTTTCTTCGCTCTCCATTCGTAACTCTGAAATAAATAAAAAAAGTTTTACAGAAATCAGGAAAACCAATAAATGAACGGCTAATTCTGATGAATGAACAGTAAAATTCCAGTAAATGAACCAACTAGAAATAAACAACTACTTGCTTTGTATAAATCAGTTTTTATTCATGCATAATAATTCTAAGTAGGTACAAAGCTAAGAAAACATAATACGAAAATATAAAGTTTGAGAAAATATTAATTAAAACTAAAAAGGCCAAAAACTTAAATAATTTTAGAACGTAGAAACATTATTTCGTATTCAAGTGCCTAGTTTGAATACTCAGATATTTTTGATGGAGACGAGAAAAGATAACTAAGTATCTACTCCGCTTTAGAAAGGTCACGAGAGAATATAACATGCCCTCTTCTTGTTGTTTTCGGACGAGAGAGAACCTCAAGAATATCATTCTCGGACACTTCGCTAATATCTTTCACAGAAGGACAATTGAAGTATATATTGCCTTCTTTATCAGTTTTCCGACGAAAAAAATCAATTTTGTAATTTTTCTCTTCGTATTTAATCATCAAAACCTTTCCCACATACAATCGAGTTTTCTTATTGGTTACAAATTTTGCTAAAACATAATCGCTGTGCATAATTGAGTTTTCCTTCGATGATTGTGATTTTGTTAAAAGTATTTCTGCATTATTTTTTTTTGAAATTGTTAAGTCAGAGTCTTTCATTTTTTTTTAAATAAAATAACTTTTTGTTTACCACCACTTTATTGAGTTTAAACCAACTAGTTTTGACTCACAACTGAGTCTTTATCAGGGTTCAGATATTAACTAAATAAAAACAGAATTACGAACAATTAAGAAAGCATTATGGGAAGAAAGAGACAGAATGTCAACTGCGGTGGGGGTTGGGTGAAAGAGAGTGGGTATGGGTGGGTGTAGTTAATTGGAAGGGGAATATACGCGATAAATCTAGTTGCTTATTAAGTAAATATTTTTTATTTGTTTTTAAAGATTTTTTCATTTCTAAAGCTTCTAAATTATTGAGACGAATACCTATGTAATTTCTATGAAGTACATCTACACCCGAAGATTGGTCAAATGCATGGTTTTTTTTCTATTAAATGAATTGCAAATTCTGAATAGCCTACACTATTTAAACATCTTATATGTTCAATGACTCTTGTATTTATATTTCTAGCGTTTTTCCTATGTAAAATGCAGGGCAATCGTTGCACCTGAGTTTATAAATCCCTGCATAGCTTAGTTTATGTTCTTTATCTTTAGAATTTATCAAAAGTCTACCTAAGTTGTTATTTGTGTAAAAAGCGACTTTAATTTCAGGTGGAAATTTTAAAACGCTCAATGATGACAGATTATTAATAAATAAAATTCGACGCCAGCCGTTGTTTTGATTAGTTAAAACGGTATTATTGATAGGACCATTATTATAAATAAATTTTTTGGTATTAATTAGACGTAATTTTTTCGCGAGGAATCAATCATTTAGTGTGCTTTCATAACCGTTATTTTTGCAATAGATTTAATTACTGTTAGTTCTTCGTTAAAATTAACATTAGAAAGAGGAACAGTGACAAGTCTATGGATCATTTTTCATTTTTTGTCGCAGAATTTTTGTTGGATGTTTTATTATTTTCTTTCAAAACAGATGTTGCAATTAAATCTGACTTAGGAGATGAATTATTCTTAGCTTTTGTTTGCGAACAATTTTTTTTTCCGATTTGATTGATTTTCGTTCTACTTTAGGTTTGTTTGCTTTTCGGTTTGCTCTCTCTATTTTATTCTTGTTTATTAAATCTAGTTTTGCTTTTTTGCTGTCTTCCTTCTCTTGGAGGTATGCTTTAAATTTTTTGGAACTTATGCCAAATGGCACAACTTGTCCCGTTCTTTTTAAATTTCCTTTGGTTTCAATCTCAGGATATTTCAAAAAGTTTTCAAGTGCATTAGAATTTACTAGATTAATATTTTCAATAGATTTTTGTGCAACTCATTCTTCTTTGTTGATTTCACTGTGAAGATTTAAATCATATGGCCATGGCAGATGATTGTTTGCAAAACAGTTTCCTCTGTGCCAGAAGCAAGACATATTGCTTTTGGTAAAGCAACGGTAGAGATGTTATTATGGCTAATTTCTCGTGAATTCATCACAGGATTATCTTGATCCAAGTGTTCATCATTTGTGCTCGGAGAAAATTTTACTGTTAGAGGCGCATTGTAGAGGGTTTCATTTTCAACAGCATCTGCGGCGTTCTTAGAACTAATATCTAATTTTGATTGGAATTCTTGAGATTGTATGTCTTTCACAAAATAAATATTATCAGCGTGATTACGTGAATATATCTCTATGGTTACTGGCAGTTCATTATCTCCGGTTAATGGTTCTGTGTTACTGTAGCACTGTGAGGCTGACGGAGATGTAAGACATTCACTAAATACATAATTATGTTCGATGAAAAGGCTTTCAATAGTTACCTCATTTATGTTATTATCTTCAATGATCAACTCTCGATTTGTTTCACTTGCCTCATTATCCCAAGTAACATTATTGATCTCGTTGGTTAAATATAAATTTTCATTCCTTCTGGGCAATTCTAAACATTGCATACATTTTAGCCACAATGGAAACAGCATTATCGATCACTGAATTTTCTTTGCATTTCAAAAAAGTTTCGGTTAGTGATGGACCGATTTCATTCTCAATTACTTTAATGGTTGACAAGTAATCTCCATATGCTTTTGAAGGTGATTTTGGCACTCTGCTGAATATTTGCTGCCTTCTTGTCGATACGCATTTTGTGAAATCAACGGCATCCACATTGAAAGGGTAAATACCACAGCATTTAAACCCATTTTTCACAATTTCAGGTGTTACAGCATGTTGTAATTAATTTTAGAATAATGTAGCGAAATTATTTTTGCTAATGGACTTATTTGTTGACTGTTTATGTTTACGTACAATGTCTTTCCAGGAATTTTTCAATGCCTTGAAAATAGACACATCACATGGTTGTAGAATATGAGTTGCATTTGGTATTAAACCTTACACCAAGATTTTTTTATCCGCACAAAAATTATGCAACTCTAGACTTATATGCGATTTATGACCGTCTAAAAGAAATAGTACTGGAAGCTGTATATTGTTATCTTTTAGCCAAGGATATCACTTCGCTAATATCTTTCACAGAAGGACAGTTGAAGTATATATTGCCTTCTTTATCAGTTTTCCGACGAAAAAAATCAATTTTGTAATTTTTCTCTTCATAATTAATCATGAAAACCTTTCCCACATACAATCGAGTTTTCTTATTGGTTACAAATTTTGCTAAAACATAATCGCCGTGCATAATTGAGTTTTCCTTCGATGATTGTGATTTTGTTAAAAGTATTTCTGCATTATTTTTTTTTGAAATTGTTAAGTCAGAGTCTTTCATTTTTTTTAAATAAAATAACTTTTTGTTTACCACCACTTTATTGAGTTTAAACCAACTAGTTTTGACTCACAACTGAGTCTTCATCAGGGTTCAGATATTAACTAAATAAAAACAGAATTACGAAAAATTAAGAAAGCATTATGGGAAGAAAGAGACAGAATGTCAACTGTGGTGGGGGTTGGGTGAAAGAGAGTGGGTATGGGTGGGTGTAGTTAATTGGAAGGGGAATATACGCGATAAATCTAGTTGCTTATTAAGTAAATATTTTTTATTTGTTTTTAAAGATTTTTTTTATTTCTAAAGCTTCTAAATTATTGAGATGAATACCTATGTAATTTCTATGAAGTACATCTACACCCGAAGATTGGTCAAATGCATGGTTTTTTTTCTATTAAATGAATTGCAAATTCTGAATAGCCTACACTATTTAAACATTTTATATGTTCAATGACTCTTTCGCCTGAATGCGCCTCATGCGCAGAAATAAAATTACCTCCCGCTCCACTCTCTTTTATTTTGAACGATAAAATGTGACACTCTTTTACATACAGTTGTGATACATTTTCACCATAAATTCCTGAAATTAAGAATTAAGAAATTCTAAGATTTAGAAAAATCTGAAATCTCAAAAAATTTGAAAATTAAGTGATCCGCACAGAACAGGCAACAAAGGGCGGTCCGCTGATTCCGCTTCAGAAGCCTTCTGGACGTCTCAGCAGCTGGAAAGAGAGCAATATTAGTACACGGAAATGTGCACCAAAGGCGACAGTAGAAGAATTTGCTTCAAGCAAAGTGTCTAATTTGACGGGGTCATCAAGAACGAATCGCTTTAAAAAAGACTTAACGATCAATGAACATAGAGTGTTAGGGGTGAAGCCCCCTTGTCTCCTTTGTCTGTAGTATCACGGGATTGAGTGTGGGTCCCCGAAGAATGGAGTGCTTTTGACAGCACAGTCATGCTATAGGTTTTTTTTTAAATTTTATTTTTATTTATTTTTTTATGTTATATGTGGGCACTAGGGCCTCTTTTCACCCATTCTTCAGGGGGCCTGAGGGGGAGGATATAGAAGGGATATAGGGAGGATGCGGTCGGGGTCAGCTTCCGAATCATTGAGGCCGAGGGAAGAAATGGTGGGGTTTTGAATTGTTGATAGTTTTGTGTAAAACTTCATGGCTAATTCTAGGATATGTTCGTTTAGGTGCGGTGTGTTTGAGTCCCGATGGATGATTGTGTTCCTCACAAACCACGGGGCTTGGAGGATGTATCTGAGTATTTTGTTTTGGAATACAACTAATTTTTTTTGTGTGTTTTGCCGTGGCCCAGATGGGGCTGGCGTATGTTAGGACTGGGCGGATGAGGGTTTTGTATAGAAGGATTTTTGTATTTGGAAGTAGTGTGCTATGTTTGTTCAAGAGACAATTTAATTTGCCTCTTGAGGTGTGTGCATTTTTTAGGAGGTTGTGGGTGGGGGGAGAATATTGTTTCTCTTTTATTTTTTGTTTTTTATGGGCTTTATTTTATTTAAGGGGTCACCACCAACATTTAAATACTGGGGTATCTAAATATTGGAATATATATATATAATTCGGGAAGCAGAGAATAAAAAGAAGAATTTGGAATATACTTACAAGATATATTTAATTACGAATACACAGATTTTTAACAATACTTTTTAATAAAAACTTAAGACTAGTTATAAAACACTGGATGAACGAGGTCTACGAGGAGAGTGTTAAAAATCGCATCTCTCCCTCTATTTATAGATATTTGCGAATGCTTCCAGAATATTCTCCCAAAAAAAAGGTATAGGGCTGTGCTGTCTGCGGCTTCCGACATGATCGATAATCTTTTGATGAGAATATCGAAAAATATCGATCCAAGCCTCAGACTACAAGGTTTTTTATGTGTTCCCTCCAGTTGAGTTTTTTGTCCAACGTTGTTCCTAGTTTACAAATTAATTTAATGGCGCTAACAAAATTAATACATTAGTCTAACAGTAGTTTTCCTAATAAGATAATTAGATAAATACATTATATAAATTAATACATTAGACTAGCAGTAGTTTTCCAAGTAAGATAATTAGATAAATACATTATATAAATTTATAAATTAGTCTAACAGTAGTTTTCCAAATAAGATAAAAAATTTATAAATATTCAAAACGAAGAAGAGAAAAAAAATATAATGATAATACTCATTTTACTAAAGAGTTTTATTTTATAATTTCCATTAATTTCTTTTCAGTGTTTTCTCTACCCATATTGAAAAGAATATTAAATAGGTTTACTCTGAATTTTTTGGTATTACTGCTGGTTTGTATATATGTTATATATTCTAGGAGCTTGGAAACTGAATAGTCTTACAAGATATATTTAATTACGAATACACAGATTTTTAACAATACTTTTTAATAAAAACTTAAGACTAGTTGTAAAACACTGGATGAACGAGGTCTACGAGGAGAGTGTTAAAAATCGCATCTCTCCCTCTATTTATAGATATTTGCGAATGCTTCCAGAATATTCTCCCAAAAAAAAGGTATAGGGCTGTGCTGTCTGCGGCTTCCGACATGATCGATAATCTTTTGATGAGAATATCGAAAAATATCGATCCAAGCCTCAGACTACAAGGTTTTTTATGTGTTCCCTCCAGTTGAGTTTTTTGTCCAACGTTAGTCCAAGGTATTTGATGGAGGGTTTCCAAGTGATTTGCGTGTTATCCATTTTGATGGAAACTACTTTTTTAGGTTCTTTTTTCCGCTTTCTCCTCGAAAATAGGATCGAAGCACTTTTTGTTGGATTAACTGCAATCCTCCATTTCCTGAACCAGCGTTGGACATCTTCTAGTATGTCTTGTAGTCTATGTGTTGCGGTTTGGGGATTCATGGACTGGGAAAGTATTGTGGTATCGTCTGCGTAGAGAGCGATTTTGGAGAATCTATCAGTCGGTTTTGGAATATCACTGGTGAAGATGTTGAAGAGAAAGGGTGATAGTAGTGAGCCCTGAGGTACACCCGCCTGCATGAACCGGGGGGACGATAAAGTATTATTACATAATTTGACTCTAAAGGTTCTTTTTCTCGGGAAGGATTTGAGAATGCCGTATAGTTGGGGATGCATGTTATAGTTGTGGAGTTTGAAAAGTAGGCCTTCATGCCATACTTTGTCAAAAGCTTTAGCTACGTCTAGAAAAATAGCACTGGTGTAGAGATTTTTTTTAAGCCTTCTGAGATGAATTCCACTACTCTTAGTAGTTGGTGTAGAGTGGAATGTTTGGAACGGAAGCCATGTTGTTCATCCGGTATTGAGTTTGAGAGACCAGGTTGGTCTTAAAGACGGGAGAGAATTATTTTTTCAAAGATTTTTCCCACAGTTGAGAGAAGGCTGATAGGTCTGTGATTTTCACAGAAAAGTGGGTCTTTACCGGGTTTGGGAATTAGAATTATGTGAGCAGATTTCCATGCTTTGGGGAAATATTGCAGACGGAAGGTGGAGTTGAAGAGAGAGGTGAGAAAAAGAATGCCTTTTTGTGGCAGAAGTTTAAGTGCTTTATTGGTGATGCCATCTGGGACGGGTGCTTTTTTGTTTTTCAGAGATTTTATGATTTTTTAAATTTCTTCTGGAGAAGTGAATAGGAAGTTTTCGGAAGAGGTTATTTTTTGGATATTTTCGATGTTTTATCTGTTGGATGTGGGAGGGGTCGGTTCTGCGGATTTGGCGAGAATTGGATTTCAAGGCTGTCAGCGAACGCTTCGGCCTTTTCCTCTTCTTCGCCTTTTCCTCTTCTTCGTACAAAAGCCCCGTGGGGGCGTGAATGGGGGTGATGGGAGGTTTTGGGGAGCGAAGAGCTTTAGTTAGCTTCCATAAGGAGCCGTCTTGAGTTTTTAGGGATTGGATTTTGTACTGCCAATTTTCATCATGTTGGGATTTCAGGGCCGACCTTATTTTTACTTGAAAGTGGTTTGCGTGGCTTTTGTCGCTTGGATCGCCGTATTTTTGCCATTTGCGTCTGGTTTTATTTTTGGCTCGAATGAGGGCTTGAATTTCTAGTGGGAGTTCGGTTCTGCGGGGGGTTTCCTTAGGTGGGGGTTTGGATGCCTTTCACATAGCTTGTTTTATTATATTTTCGAAATTAAAGATATTTTCATCTAATTCGGAAGCGTTTCTAGAGGGGGTAGGAAATTGGAATTTATTGCGGATGATTTCTTCGAAGATTTGCCAGTTGATAATGTTGTTTTTTATCGAAGGTGGGGTGGAGTTTTGGAAGTCGAAAATTTGTAGGAAGACAGGGTTGTGATCGGGATTTAAATCATTCGCTGTGTGAATTGAGTGCGACCAGGGGAGATTTTTTAATATTGCTACGTCGAGGATGTCGGGGCTGTGCCCAGCATGCGAGAAAAAGGTCGGCTTGGTGGGAGCGACGACTGATAGATTATTGGAGTTTGCATAGTTATACAGTCTCTTGCCGTTTTTATTTGTACGTCTACAATTCCACGCCGGGTTTTTGCTATTGAAATCCCCGGCTAGAATTGTTGGAGTATTGTCAGTGAGTAGTAGGTTCAAGTCGGAAGGGTGTAAGATACCAGGAGGATTGTATTTACTATGCACGCGGAGGGGGCCGGAGTGTTTGGTGAAGATTGTGACGGAGGTCAATTCAGTGTGTTTTAATGTGGGGGTAGGATTGGAGGTGTGGACGATGTTACTTTTGACGTAAATCGCCGTACCTCCGCCCCTACCTGTCAGTCGGTCGTTTCGGTAACAGTGGTAATTTGGTATTTTGAGAGTGTGTGATGGTTTTAGATGAGTTTCACAGACTAGAAAGAGGTCGATGTTGTGGCGACGGGTGAAGTCAGCCAGTTCATATCGGTCCCTTTCCAGTCCGTTCGCATTCCAAAAAGCGATGTGTAGGTTTGTGGGATATATTTTTATTTATTTTTTATTTATTTATTTAACATAACATTACATTAAATTACATTACAAATATAATTATAAAATAATAATTTATCATATAATCATATGATAAAATATGTAACTACACAACTAGGCTGGTCTGTTTTAGGGCAAGTTACATATTTCATTTTAAAACACAATATTCGAATATAGGTACTCATTAGTACATATAATTAATTAATGATTTAAAGTTCAAGTAAATTAGTACATTATAAAAATTTAAATTAGATTGATACAATACAAATATTTTAATTAAATTAATATTAATACAATAAAAAGTTAAATTAGATAAATACATTATATAAATTTGATTTGGAGATATAGTGGTGGATATTAGGGAACAAGAAGCAGATGAGCAAGCAAGCACTAACCTTTCTTCCTTCGGTTCTTTGGTTCTCCTCTTGCCTCTTCTATATCTTCCAAACTTCTAGCGGCGAGGTGTTTCCCGTTAATTTTAAGGCAAAACACTCGCGTCAATAATTAAATCTTTATTTCAGATTTGCGGTAGTTCACAGCGAGAAAAATTATGCGGTCACTTTCTTTACTGACTTTTTTCTATTACGATTGCCATTTTTTTTCCATCTTGTGGCGGCTTCGTTTTTCAAAACTGGAGCGGCTCTAGTACTTGCTTGCTTGCGGGAAATGGGTAGGGAATGGGAGAGAGGGAATACCTTTTTCCTAGTTTACAAATTTATTTAATGGCGCTAACAAAATTAATACATTAGTCTAACAGTAGTTTTCCTAATAAGATAATTAGATAAATACATTATATAAATTAATACATTAGACTAGCAGTAGTTTTCCAAGTAAGATAATTAGATAAATACATTATATAAATTTATAAATTAGTCTAACAGTAGTTTTCCAAATAAGATAAAAAATTTATAAATATTCAAAACGAAGAAGAGAAAAAAAATATAATGATAATACTCATTTTACTAAAGAGTTTTATTTTATAATTTCCATTAATTTCTTTTCAGTGTTTTCTCTACCCATATTGAAAAGAATATTAAATAGGTTTACTCTGAATTTTTTGGTATTACTGCTGGTTTGTATATATGTTATATATTCTAGGAGCTTGGAAACTGAATAGTCTTTGGCCAAAAGTTGTTTTCATTTTAGGGACCGATTTATTATATTTTGCTCTAGTTAGATGCGGTCTTTCAGGCATAATTTTCAGATTGTTTATATTTTTATGGAATTTTGTTAGAATTTTCTGTATGTATAATTGTCTAACATCCAGAACCTTAAATTGTCTAAATAGATGTTCAGAAGGATACATAAAGTCACGATGGTGAATTACTCTAAGTATGGCCTTCTGAGCTATATTTACCTGATGCAAGTGTATAATCGATCCACTCCCCCAACTTTCAATACCATAACATAAGATGGATTGACACAAGGCATAGTAAACAGATTTCAGCTTATAGAATTAGCCATTTTAGTTTTTGTTGAAGAGTGATAGGAATTTGGGGGATTCAAGTAGTACCAGTGAGATAATCTCACTGAGGGAGGTGGCGGCTAGGAGTCTGGGGAGAATTTCTAACAAGAGGTTTAAAATTTCCTTTAAATTTGGAATTTGAAGGAAAGATAGGAGGGCGTTGATACTGTTTGAGGGGGTGGTGGAGGGGGGGAGGGGTCGGGCGAGCGGGGGTGGTGTTGGTGCGTTGAGGGTGTTGGTTTGTGTGTGTTTCGGTGGGGGGCGGGGCCTCGTGTGTGATTTGGGCGTAAGAGATGTTGGGCGTGATGTTTCTTGGCAGGCGGGGGGGTGGGGGGGATGTGATACCAGCAAACTGCAAACAGCAGAATTCCAAAGTATTGAGCGTGACAAAGTCCAGCTCGGCGTCAGCGTCAGCAGGCAGCAAATCGCAGTAGAAGTCAAAGTTGAAAACGCCAAAGGGAGTCGGGTGTTGAAATAAAACACAGGAGAAGGGTCACTGACGGCGTTTAAAACAAGACGGAAGACCCGCTCGCCAATGGTATTTCTTTTATACTCTCAAGCAAGTCCGAGGTAGCTCAGCATCAGCAGCCGGCCAATGAAACAAGTTTTTCATTTTCGTACAAATGGAGTATTTTGCTTACTGATTCTACTATCAATATTACAGTTTACAATTAATTAAATATTATACGCACCCCCACCGGGAGACTTAAATACGTCATGACATAGGACCCCTGAGACTATTATTAAAGCAACAGAAAAATATATCTCTAAGTTGGCCTGAATGGCGAAAAATATTTCAACAAATAAATTTCTTAAAAATTTCCATTATCATTTAGAAATAGTTTCTTGTATCCATCATATAGAATGCATCGCAGCGCATCTCTTGACATTACACACTTTGTCGCTCATAAGCGATAGTCGGCGAGGGGTTATGTTATCAGACTCGTGTTTTCAGACTATTATAGGTGTGAGTTATCCATTTTAAAGATATATTTGAAAATATTTCGATTTTGACCTTATGATAAAAAATGTGTTTTTTTACCATGTGAGCTGTTGGCAACTTATTATGCCATGCAGTGTGTGTGTGTGTGATTTTACTGCCCACTCATTTTGTCATGTAAATGTACCAAGTACTGCTGACAACTGGTTATGTCAATGCAATCTGTCGAGACAACTTTAATGTCGCTTATCAACCAAATTTCTGATTATTTATTTATTTTATTTTGGGGAAAATTAACAGAAAATCAACAATCTTAATTAATATGAAATAATGGTTTTTAAAATTATGCCAATTACAAATTTTCCACTGAATATAGTAATTTACTTTAACTTACTTTAACAGTGAGTGGAGAGGGTGGAGGAGAATATGGGACGGGAGTAGAAGGGAAGATATAATGTACGAATTAGTTTGGTTGCGGTAGTGTAGATATTGTATGTTTTATGTTTCTTATTGTTGAGTTGAAAATGTCAATGTGGTGATAGTTCGTGTTAAATGAATTTGTGGATCTGTACATAAAGGAGTTTTGTTTTGAGTTGGTCTTACAAACGGGGAGATGAAAAGTAGGTGAACGTCTGTTATTGCGAGTTGGGATGTGGTAAGATATTCGTTGAAGAAGTTCCGGACTATCAACTAGATTGTGTGTTATTTTGAATAGCATCACCGCGTCAGCTATGTTTCTTCGACGAGTTAGGGTCTGCATGTTAAAAAACTTCGCAGAGTCTTCATCGCTTAAATGAGATCTAAATGAACGGAGGTCTAGGTATCTTAGGAATCTGTTTTGGACGATTTCAATTCTATTTTTGTGTACTGCATAACCTGGATTCCACACCTGAGATGCATATTCTAAAATACTACGAACGTATGAGAAATAAAACGTTGTTGACGTCCTGAGTTTCTTCCATGATGTTCGCTATTCGTCTCATTTTCTTCGTTTTCCGAGAGATTCTCAAATCTATTTTTTGAGACGAACTGGGTGGAGCGGGAGTTTTTCCTTGATTTAGGTGTGCTTTACGCGGTTTAGATGTGTATGCGTCCAGCCTCTCCGGAATTTGTTCGGGATTTAGGTCCTCTAACCTTTTGTTGATAGAGTCTGTGTTTGAATTTGCCATTTTTAATAGGTCGGTGATTCACAAAAACAGGTTATTGAAATATTTAAGTAATGTCACTTTGTGTCTATTTCAATTTGATATAGTTTGAGTGGGCGGGCTCGACTCTTGGAATGATGCGTCAAGAGGAGGACGCATGGTGGCGATGGTGCACAAAAGGTAAATTGTTAATAACACTTGTATGAAACAACACTATAAAAAGTTCGTGGGCTCAACATGGTGGAAAGACTACCGGATGATATTTTCACTTTTAATAAACGCACTTTGAATACACTTTAGTTCGATCGCGGCGGGAAATTCCCAGAAACGGATGGGTGGCCGGCGACCAGACATGGCTCGGCACTAATGACGGTAATAACTCCCGGCGGCGGAGCGGCACTAATGGGGGGTAATTAGGCTCGGCTCGAGGTGTGCATCCAGGTGGGCTGACGGAGCGCAAAAAATGAAAAAAAACATACACATTCCAGATCACGTTGTATAACGCACTTCTATTGCTCCAAGCGGAGCGCGATCTTATGAGCCTTCTCAATTCGTTCCCCCCTCTCTCGGCGGCCGCAGCCTGCCGCCATGGCTCCGACTGAACGAGACCACCGCCGCCGAAACTCGCGCGCTGTTCCGGCACGGCACTCACCCCCGACCGGGTCGAGGCGATCGGGTCGCGGCCATGAAAGTGTCCTTTTGGAGAACACAATCTCCGCTCTGCTCTGCATTTAACAGATTTCTACCCTTTATGTGACGTGAACACATCACTGCAGGTCTCAATTATTCTGCAGCCTGACGGTAGTATCAGGTCTTATTTTGTCCTGTCCGTAACATTAAGACTTTTATGGGTATTTACAGTGCAACATTTTATCAGTGAATTTGACATATCTCAGATCAATTTGTATAATACATTTCCATGTTCCGGCGTGGGGCGTAATTTTACGGAGCGCCTTCTCGCTCTCAAGTCGGCCGGGCGCTCCAGCCCGACCAGGCGAGAACGCCGCAGCCCAACTCCGCGCGCAAGTCCGGCACGGTATTCACTCCCGACCGAGCCCAGGCGACCGGGCGGCGGCCCTGAAAGGGGCCTTCCTGAGAACGCAATCTCCGTTCTCATTTTGTATATACTAAAGAGTCTCCTTCCTACCCTTTATGTGACACGCCACAACAGAATTCAAAGATTCTGCTGCTTGACGGTAGGAACAGGTCTTTTTCTGTTCCATAACAGAAAACAAAGATTTAAGTAAAATGAACACGTACTCAAAAAAGTTCTCAAAATCAGTTTCAGTTGCTAGCGGTTTTTTTACGTAAAAATATAAGTAAAACAAACAATATCTACACAACCGCACCCAAACTAATTCGTACAATATATCTTCCCTTCTACTCCCGTCCCACATTCCCCTCCACCCTCTCCACTCGCTGTTAAATTAAATTACTATATTCAGTGGAAAATTTGTAATTGGCATAATTTTAAAACCATTATTTTATATTTGTTAAAATGTTGATTTGCCGTTAATTTTCCCCAAAATAAAATAAATAAATGTACTGCAATTAAATATATGCCTAGCTACTTACATTGAAATGGTCTTCACAACAAAAAGGTTACTTTTATTAGAAACAGCACGATTTTTCTTGATACACCTCTTCATCGCGTGACACCATTTTTTCCGCATAATAACATCCTTTGGCACACTTATAAATATTTTATTTGGTGTTGTGTACGTTTTGTTTGTACAAATAGGCACCATACAGTACTTGTAAGGTATTTACTGACATTATATTAATAGAACAAGCTCTCAACACTCCGAAAATGATCAACTAATGTGCGACAAACACAGAATAGAGAAGATAGCGACAACTGACAACGGTGATCCCTTAGTTAAGGGTAATGTCATGGTGGCCTATGACGTCACAGGTTAAAATCGCAGGAAGAGTGGCGTTTTGTGCGAAATTTAAAATTTCGATTTTTAAAACGTTGTAGAAATGCCATTCTTTGCGTCAATTTTTTTTTGTTTATATTTTCGAGATGGTAATTTTTTTCTCTATTTTTTAGTAAAAATAAAACCTGAAATAAACCTATTTTGAACACTAAAATGTAGATACTAAATGAGATTTCATTTGAAAGGCACATTATTTGGTTTTTTAATATGGAAGGAATTAGTGGTAAAAGGAGGGCAGTTAGGGAAAGGTGCAGGTGTCGATAATGTCGTTACACCTGATCACATTTTGATGTTCTCAATAATTCTGTAGAAATAGGATTACATTGCATGATGTATATTGTTTCTCCTCTCAGTATGGCGGTTATACTGGCTCATGAGTGTGTGCCCAAGCAAACTCCTCAGGATGTACATAAGCTAATGAGACTAATTGATTAAGAGATTGGTAGTGTTTTTGACGTAACTATATGTTGTTCACTTTTGCATAAAATACAAAGCACCTTCGAGCCATACCCTTCATTTTCCTCATCGGGTAATCCACAGATAACATGTACAAACTTTTCACATGAGCTGCAAGCATTATGACATACTACACAAGTGAAATTAGGCTCTAAATTCTCCAGCTCCTCAGTTTTTGCATGGTTTTTGTTTTTGTGTGTATCCTGTTGAGTTTGAAAGTTTTTTTTAATGGTTTCAGGTACACTAAGTAATTCTTTTGAACAACAGGGTTCCGATTCTGATAGAGTGTTGTGATTATAATAATCCATAAATTGATATTCAACTTGGCCAGAAAATCCAACAATTTTATCTGGTTTAGCGCTTAAATCGTTCGAGCAACAGAGTTGGGATTCTGATTGAATGTTTGGGGTCTGATCACTTTCAGATTCAGCTTGATCAAGAATACTTCTGTTGAGATGTTTGACACTCTCGTTATTTGAGTCCAAGTTTATATTTTGGTCGATAGCATGCATAGCTGCATCCACATGATTATTTTCGCTGCTAGATTCTTGCTCCAACAGATTTTGTAATTGTTCCTCTGAGTCAATATTAATAAGAATTGAAGAAGTATAGCCGAACTACTCAAGCCCGCTTTAGGATCACTGCCAAACAATGCTTTGTATGGGGATCTCTCTCCCAATTATGAGATTAAATGAAGTATTCTTTTATATTGCACATGATAGCACCGGAGAGCCCAATTGGTCATGTTGTTATCATACATCCATGATCTCAACATATTTTCGAAATCTTGTTTGCATCTCTCAACACTGCCTTGTGTTTGAGGTCTCCTGGGGCTCCCACGAACTATCTTGCACTCAGGCTACATTGCAGTTAATTCTTCGATAATCTTTGCCGTAAATTCGCGGCCATTATCGCTTTCTAGTATATATGGAGCCCCAAAAATCATGAAAATTTGTAATAATTCTGTGGCTATACCTCCTGTGCTCTTTTAGTTTTGAGCGGTCGAAGGCTCATGAACTTTGTAGAATTATCCTGATAATTTAATAGCCACTTATACTCGCCTGCGGGACAAGATTGAAAGTCCATTAGGTCCACCTGCCCTCTGATATTAAAATCTTGAGATACAATTGGCCGTGTATTCCTTTTTTGGGAAAATGTTTTTTTGTTTCGCATGTAGGACAATGAGCAAAGAATATTTCTATCGCTTTTTTTGGTATATAACATTTTGATTTTATAGCATGTGTCATTTTCTCTCGCCCACCATGGCCGCAAGATTTATGTATTTCTTCTAGGATGTCAAAATATTCGTTTCTAGGTATAATACGCACCGTTGGATCATTTGTACATTTCCTTTTAAATATTAAAAACTCTTCATTCGCTATTACCATAATATCATACTTTGATAACTAGTAATATTCCATAGCTGTCTTGGGTTGATTGGAACTCATGGTCACCATAGGTTTTCGGATATTGTTCATTACTTCCAAAACTCTTTCGGCAGTCCATAGTTTTCTTTAAGACCCTAAAAGAAAATAACACTAGATTATTTTGCGTCATTATCACAACAACGCGAAATAAAGTACGAATACGAAATAACTCGTGATAAATATTACCCAATAATAACAGTAAACCAACCTTGATGGTTTTGTTCGTATTCAATCAGTTTAGACTCAAATTTATTGCGAAAACTTGCAGAAAATTATAGTAGTATTATTTGGCACCTCCATTTTTTTGTACTATGTTGACAATATTACACTTTAATTTCACTTAAAATTGTACACAAGAACGAAAAGTAACATTTACGGTTTACGCTGTTGACGCCATATCAGTGGAAAAAAAGTGATCTAAATTTGAATCACTTGGCTGAGTCTTGGTCAGTCATATTCAAAGGGCTCACTTTTAATACGCCGAGTCGTTAAACGTTGAGTGATTCTTGTTCAATTAACTATCGGCCTAGGCATCCAATTGAATGCCGGCGTTTAATGAATGGCCTAGGCGTCCAACTAACTGGCTGCGACAGCTACACTTTCACTTAAAACTTGACTAGCAAGCTTCACTTTCATAATATTATTTCTAAACACTATATGTCTACATGTTAGCTTATGAAGTCCTTCATTTTCTTGGGGTTTGTTTAACTCACATAGTAGGTCCCAATTAATTTCTTCTTTGTTATCATCTAAGATTGTCCTTTTAGATTCCCAGTTATTTCTTACAAGCTTAAACATGTGAACGGGATCTAAGAGTACAGCCACATCAGATTTGTCTACGGGATGTTCAAAGGCAGTCTTTAATACATTTTTTTTGTCTAATTTACATCCTAGTAGCTTCATTGCGGTTACATTGTTTGAATGTCCGTCAAATGTTACGGAGACTACTTTCACACCAGCATCACGGCATTTAATGAGACACAATTTAATTAAATTTACTTTTTGTTCAGCGTTTAAACCATGCACCGAAAAATAACTGAGAGGTAATTTAAAATTATCATTAACAGCATTTAATAAAAACACGTATGCTTCAGAGCCTAAGGTCTTATAATCTTCAGAATTACCAGTGCTCATGCCGACATATCCGTAATTTATTTTTCCATCCCATTGTCTGAGGGACATATCGTCAGCCAGCAGAGGACAAATAATTTTACGCTCCGATGATGCAGCTTTTTCTTTAAAGCCACGAATGATTCATCTGAGAATTCAGGTTCTCCGCTTACGTTGGAATACCATTTTGATAAGGTTTTTGAGTGCGGAAGGCAAGTATTAAAAGTGGCCCTTACGTACCTATGGGTAGACGGTGAAAGGAAATTTAATGTAAGACAAAACTTTTTAATCTTCGCATTGTACATGGGTTTCATTTTCTTTAGAACACTTTTTTTATAAACATTATTAAAAATATCAGCTGCTATTACATCTTTTGAAAGTAAATCATAAACATCGTCGTTAACATAGCGATTGTTTTTTTATTTTTTAAGATAGATTCGAACTTCTTAGTAAGCCGTTTGTTTTTTGTTGCAATGTTTTCACTCGTCGAACACGTCGCTCACAAAACATTTGTTTACGTTGTAATTGAGCTTTTAATTTGACATTTCTTAGAGTATCAAACACAGAGTCCAAATCAGAAATATCATCACCAATCTCTGAGTTTGACCGTGCAAGCGACTGTGGCGTGTAACCTGAAATGAAAAACCTTAAGTCTATCATGAAATAAAAAAACAAAATACTCAATCAAATACACACAATTAACCGTAATCAATTAAACATAGAAATTCGAGGTAAGTACACACATTTTCAGATGTCGAAGGACCAGATGTGTCCATGTGTGACTCGGAAAATTCTGGTGATTTTCTTTTATCATCAGCAGGGAAACTAAAATTCTTTATTAGGCAAAAAATAGTGAGTATTCTTAACATGTACCTATTCAATAAAAAAGTAGGGAATATTTTCGATTATACTGACAACACTCGCAAAATGAACACCTCATTTTCTAAGTCAATCGCAATAGGTAAAACAAATTCAATAATTAAATAAATACACTTTTGAATGTGCTACTTACATATGAAATGCGATCCCATCCTGTTTCTTTGTAAGCCCAACAGCATTTTAGCACGTAGGAACGACGCAAGACGGCATTTTAAATTAAATTTGACACTTGTACAATATGTCTCAATGCGCTGCGTGCAAAGGAGTGACTAATCGCAAAAACTTGAAACTACTCTATTTTAGAGTACTTTTTGTTTCTTCAGTTTTAAGCGCGCAGGCGATTTCTGGATTAGTCTGTTTTCTGAGCAAAAGATTTAATATGCTGAACAACTATATTTCTTTTGTCAGCTGGTAGTTTGTGAAGAGAATTTTCAGACAACCTTCTTCCATCTGGTTTGGGAGTGTTAACCCCGGTTTTAGTATGATGTACATTGTATACTGACTTCTACGAAATGGATAATGTCCCCATATAAAAACTTTTGCAGACTTTTAATGACTAGCTATAATTTTAGAGAACTCTATACAGACATCAACTTTGTGTTCGCAACATACTGACTTTTTGCACTTATAGCACACTAATTTTGACATTCTCTTTTTTTTGTAAGAGCAAAAAGCGCAGTATTTACGTTTTTTGGGCTCAGGTTCTCCTGCCTGAAGTTTATTAAGATTTCTTCAAAGTCGGAGCTTCAAGTCTCATCTCCATCCAAGTCTTAACCAAATCTGTGCTCAGTTGCTTCATGAATTCTCTTCTGTTCAAGGGTTTCTTATTGTTCTCGATCATGTTGTGGCCATAAATTACAGCAGAATTGACAAAAGTCATGTTCAAGATGCCATAGAATTTGCCATGTATTAGTTTTGCGGCTGCACGACATTGAAGAACACTTGATCAAATGAATCTACTCCTCCTTTTATTTGTTTATAGAAATAAATCACTTTAACTACGAATTTTAATGTGAAAAATGCAGACGCCCGCTCGGATGGCATTACCCCCACCCTCATAACAGTAGTCATTGCTTCAGGACTACAAACTGAAATAATTAAATTCCCACCCTGTATAACTCTCGCAGCTAGCCCTGGCACTTTTCAGTCTTAACAAAAGAAAATGCTTAACTAGCCGGGGCAAACGGCCTCGGAATACGACTGCCGATATTGGGCAAAGATCATGTTGCAGTTCGTGGTCACAGTACTTAAGCCAATAAATAAATAAAATCAAAGTTCCTGGGAACGATGCACTTTAAATATGGTGGAGGGCCCGAGATCACTGACCCGACCGGATGATGCTCCTGGCGACCAGACTCCTCTGCGCCATCGGACAGTGAGGCCTCGAAGTGGTACGGCAGGTAGGATAGATGAATCGATACCTACTTCGAGAGCCCCGTGGGATCGCCACCCACTATCAAACGGGTTCTGACGACAGCTGCCTCCGCCTCTGATTGTCTGGCTGGTCGCCCTCACGACATGGCCAGGAAAAGGATGTGGTCCTTTTCGACACCAACCGACAGTCCGGTGCACCATGGCAGCGACTTGCCGTCCTGGGTGTACTCGTCCTCCATCAATATCATCCCGACCCCGATGGGCGGGCGCTTCATTCGTTTTATCATCACCATGTCGACATTATCGACAAGGGGCGCATAAGGGCCTTGAAAAGATTAACATTAGAACGGGATAACATAACACACCACAGACAGAATATTGCCATATCGTACCGCAATAATTGAATTTAATCTAAAAACATACCAAAAGGTCGCCTTTCGGCGCACAATTCGGGCCCGAGGCCGAAAACGGCTGCAAGATCAATCTGTCACAAACGAAACGACAATCCAAAACGGCACCGACAACAGCACGAAACAGTAGCCCTGCGTATTGCAGCCAACAACGAAATACTACGAGTTTGCTTATTTTTAATTATTTGGGGCTGATGCGTGACCGCGTATTCGGTAACATCTCAATATGTATATGTTCTTTTTGGCATCTTCTTCCAATACAATCCCGTTTCATCCGCATTAAATATCTGGTCAGGTGTATACCCACCATTTTCTATAATTTTCGCAAATTCTTGCGGAAAGTTTTTTGCACCTTCTACATAGGCTGATGCACGCTCTTCCTGCATCTTTATATTTTGTAAAGGAAATCTTTGTTTAAACCTGTGTTTCAAACCTTTGTTTAAATCTTTGTTTAAACCACCATTAGCAACGAATTTATCATCACTTTCATTAACTTTTAATAAATAATCAAATATTTTTAAGGCTTTTTGTTTTATAAGTTGGCAGTTCAACGGTAAGCCCTTTTCATTGCTGTCTTAATCCATCTAAATAAGCAATTTTCCATTCTTGCTATTATTTTACTATTTACGCGTGCAATTCGTCTCATGGATTCAGAGGATCTGATGTCAGCTCTATTTCTATTTTTTTTCGTTTCGTTGAATTCTACGAATAGTTGCTTCGTGTAGATT
Source organism: Agrypnia vestita (assembly GCA_016648135.1). Taxonomy (NCBI): domain Eukaryota; kingdom Metazoa; phylum Arthropoda; class Insecta; order Trichoptera; family Phryganeidae; genus Agrypnia; species Agrypnia vestita. Next base: position 41,560 of record JADDOH010004311.1, read on the forward strand.
AAATTTTCTTGAAATTACAAATATTTTATCTCCATGTTTTAGTCGATCTATAATATGATTTTTTTTTCTAAAGAAATAACTTTCCTTTTTAATTTTGTTTTATTCCCGATATTAAACATTGCCTGTAAGTAAAAATTAAATAAAATAATTTTTTAATTTACAATTTCTCTTTTTTTTTTCTCAAGCGAGATGTATGTACTAACCGAAGGTCAAACGCAAATCAACGAGTGGTGTCTTGTCTAAGGCATCGGGTACGATACGAGTGGCGAGCGGCAGAGCGTCAATGCGTCCGAGTAGTAAGGGTCACATTGACGGCACAGTACTGAGCTTAGTCATATCGTGGCCGTATTCCCTCACTACTCACTACGACTCATTGACGCTCTGCCACTCGTATCGTACCCGAGGCCTAATGAGGACCTTGCGTTAAAAGGGTTTAATTATAACTCCAAAATATTTTGGTAAATTCAAAAAGGTCAACAAATAATCGATTTAATGTTAAAAAAAATATACATTATAATAAATTACTGTTAAAATATAGTTTTAAGGAAAATAAATAAGTTTTAGAATATACGTATTCAAATAAACACATTCTCATTGTGTATGTGTAGTTGCAGTTTTTTTTAAACATTAGTCCCGTGATATTAAACACAAATTGATGTGGTGAAAAAGTAACACTTTGCTTCGCATAGACATGTGTAGATCCATGGTTCGATTCTAAGCGTCAACAATAATGTTTCAATTATTTATGAATATTTCTGTGTATCTTTGAATTTTATATATTTAATTTAATTTTACGTTTTAGAATTTTTACGAATTGATAGTTTGGATCTGCCCCCGTTTTGTACCAAAATGTAAAAAATTGACAGATTTTTTTTTGTTTTATGGATCAAATACACGAATATTAATAATTTTATATTTTACAAACCATTAAATCAACGCTTAAAAAACTAACAATGAATGAAAAAACAATAAATGACAGATCTTTATTGAAAAAAATCTCAAATTTATAGGTCAACTTCAGTCAGATTATCGTCTTCATTAGAAATCACATTCAGTGCAATGGTTTCACTATTAAAGGCTAATACAGAAATTTACGGATAATTTGTGTGTGAAAAAAGAATTACGTCTGAAATTAGGATCTGCACCTGCATCTCTTTGGCTGCAAGGTTCTCAATTCCTTCCGGCCAATCCCAATAGTTAGGTCACAGTATAGTAAAGCATACAGTATGTTATCTTGGCAGTGTCCTTGAAATAAATACCTACGGCCGCTTGGTACTTAAACTTGGTTAAACATTGACCGACTCATTGGGGTTAGGTACGTATTTGAAAATGCTATTTTAAATTGTCATGTTATCGTTTCATTAAATATTACTGCAAATTTTGTAAGTTTTAATTTTAATTATTTCTACTTGGGTTTTATATTATGTTTTAAAAGAAATTGTGAGTTAGTATGGAGGGAATGGAATATAGATGCATTTTTTGTTTTTTTGCTTAGTTTAATAAATTCAAAACCTTTTCAAATTCTAGGAAGTAATAAAATGAATTATTTATTTATATTAGGAAGACTTACAGCAACAAACGAAAAATGATAACAAATTACATATATAGAAATACAGGTACCCAATTATAGAAATATTATATAAGTTAAAAACAAACATCTGAATAAGCAACACAAAGTAATTTAAAATTGAATGAGCCAGAAAAATAATGATATAAGACTACCTTGAGATATAAGACTAAACAAAACAGCCAAACAATAAAGAATTATTTTACAACTTATTTACGAAAGCATAACATAAAAAATGTTAAAAATAAAGAATTAAATTTCAATTTATTTTTGTTGCAAAAGTAGTAAATAATAAAATGATATATTTGTATTAAGAATATCAACAACAGCAGATAAAGAACAATAAACAATTTATTTTTGGTGGCAGATATAACATAGGCATGTTGAAAGAATAATAAAATGTTACAAACAAATAATAAAAATGACACATTTATCACGAAGTTACACATTATTTTTTATCAATTACAAATTAACTAAAGAGAAATATTTGCGCCTCGTTTGGGATTTACGAAAACCTTTGTTGTTGAATTTCAGAGTGTAAAATATTTGCATTCACGATAAATAACTTCATTAAAAAAAATTTGGGAAAACATAAACATGGAGGAGAAAATGGAATTTCTTTTATTTGTTCGTAAATTGATGCAGATACTTTGCAGTTTATATGTTTTCTTTTGACGGATGTTCTAAATATTTTCTCCATTTTTTCCACATATTCAACGAAATCATCACATGGCACTATTAACAAATTTTGTAAATTGTTCTTGCTGTAGTCCCGGTACCTTATGTAATACTCTTGTTTCGGGATGAGGTTGCTTCCAGTAAAGACTTTGTTCTCGTAAGTATTTATTTGGGTAACAATAACGGTTTAGACAATCGTTTATACAGTAAGGTGCGGTCGGAATAACAATGGTAGTAAAAGAGAGAGCGATTCGACATTCACGCGCCTTTTTATACATTCTCTCTCTCTGTCATGCAGTCTCTTTCTGGCGTCGCGACATACGTTCCTCAGATCTATTACACCTTAAATAGCAACTTTCTGCGCTGATTTCTTTCATAAGGCTTTATGTACGACTTTAAAGCCTGACAATCATTATGTTTTTCGCTACAACGCTTGAGAAGATAACCACAAATATAAAAAAGATAATTTTTTTCAGGCACATCTAGCTGATTGTAATCCGAACACACAATTTGTGAATTGGATTCACAATTATCTGTATTTGATGTTTCATTGATTGTTTCGGGCATTGGACAAATATTTACACCTTTTTCATAAGTTGTTTGAACAAGAAGTTTCCCTACATCATTTTCACAATTTCTTCCTTGTGGGGGCTTTATAATGTTGGAGAAATATATTTTTTTAAATGCCAATACAAACTGTCTGCACGTTGGGTTCACAGCCATGCCATTTTTTGTCCGTATCTGGCCAAATAAATTTTCCAGGGCATCTTGATTAAATCTTCTTGTAAAAATAAAAGTATATCCTTCCAAACGCAGATCATCAAACAAAAGCGACAATGATTTGATTGTTATTTGAAAACCTTCAATAAATTTTACATTTGATGTGCAATTACGGCCATTCTTTGGGTTTATTCATTTTAAGTCTTGAAAAAAGCTGAACATCTCTCTGAAAAATGTCGTTTGTGATTCATAGCCTGCGTACGCTTTTTTATATTCATAATTGTGTTTGAGATTAGATGAATTTAAAGAATCAAACAAATCGTTCATCATCGTTATTAACTTAGCCGTATCTCTTCCTGATTCCTCAATTTCATTACTATCTATGTACGTAGAAATTCCTGTCGCAACAGATTTCCTTAAAAGTTGTGTTGCGTAGCAAACTTTCATTTTTTCGAAATTTGTCGGTTTAATATGACTGTTAGTTTGTGTGCAAGCCTGCAACTTTTCTTTACATCTTGATTATAAAACTGTACAATATACTCGTATTTTGCTACAGAGTTTCCGAAGTGAAAATCGTATTGCATTAAGTTATTTCGAACGTTTTTGATAAGATGCGGTGTATCGAAAATATAGTAAATTTTTTTATCATTGATAATGAAATAAGGATTTTCAATAGAAACGGATCTTTTTTTGGCAGCATTCCATAAATCAGACACAAAAGTTCGGATGTTAAGTCCAATTTCAAATAACTTTTCTAATACTTTATCAACCCATTTAGTTATTTCATCATAGTTCCTACATTCTGAGAGCAATGCATATGCTATAGGTTGCTTCCAATTAACAAATATACCACGAACCATAATTACTAAAGCGTTTTTAGCTGGTTCTGGTGACTGTCATTCTTCAACTTTGTGGAATCCAATAATTTTATCTTCTTTAATGTCATAGAAGAGATTCGCTTTTAATGTCATCGAATCGATCATAACAGAACAATTTTTTTCTGCCTCTGTCATTTGTTTAACTTTAATTTTAAGAATAGACATAGCTCTTTCATTAATTTCAGTCGTGATTGGGAAAGAATGTTTATATAATGTTGCAATACACGGGAGATATAGCGCACGTTGCAGAAAACGGTAAGCTTGTGGACTGGTGAAGTATAAACTTAAACAAAAAATTATGTAGTCCTTGTCATATCGATTTCCTTTTCCATGGAGTTTTAAATAAGTCTGTGCTTTCACCAGGAGAGCTAGTTCTTTAGTTAAAAATTTATCGCGCAGTTTATGAAAAGTACTTTCTTCAGATTTGTGCGTTTTGTTTCCAGTTTTATGAATTTTCAATTTCTGCATTCAATGAGTTTATTTTTTAATTTTCTTTTCCTTGGAGTGTTGCAAGAGACACTCGTTGTGGTTTGAGCATGACTTTCATTTGTTGTATTTTCTTCGGTCTGACTTTGTTTGTCTTCTTTCTGAGAACCTTTTTGAACTGTACTTTGAAAGTCCGGCAAATTTAGTGATGTCGGTAGTATATCCTGTACATTAAAATGTTTTTCACAAACCCGGTAACCTGTGATCTTAGATTTGTTTGCTAAATCATCTCGACACATCAGCCGAAGCCATTCGAATAGTCTGAAATAAGAATAGATATTATTTTTATTTATTTGGGTTCAAAAAAAAACTTCCATTTAACGCTGGAAAAAGAGAGGTCATTTCAGGTATACCGAGGGACTATAAAATGAAGTCTGGCATCTTTTGCATTTGCCTTTTTTTTAAAGTCATGCTTATCTTTATAGTTTTATTACAATAAGCACTTACGTTTAACACACTTTGTTTTGTCGGCTTTTCTTGAGCAGACAAACAAGATTGTTATATACAAAATAATTTTGAAAAAACTTGCATGTGGGGTGTGAAATATGAAGTAATACAAACATATCTAAAATTTTGTCAGTTATCGAGATATTTTTTTGTGTTTTTTTTTAAATTTGTATTTCTTAATTCAACATTGTTTTTCAATGTATTTTTTGTTGTTTTTTTATAACATACTACAATTATTGTTTTTTTTTTTAAATATATAGAATGTATTTATCATCCAAAGTAAATTATTCCTTTCTTATAAATTTTACGAATATATTTGAATATATTATCATTAACTATTCACTATTCGAATAGTTGGAATCACATATATTTGGAGGCACTAATTAATACACACATAAAATAGGCATAAATGAAAACAAAAAATAATGGTATTTTTATAGTCTTATCTTGACGATAAAAATACCATTATTTTTTGTCTGAGTTGGTAATTTAAAAAATGTTATTTCTGGCTTCGATATAGACGAATTCAAACACCCATACACTGAACAATATATTCGATAATTGACATAAATGAATGCGCGTCTCACACTGCTTGCATCCGTACTGCTACACCCTAAAGTGGAACAAATTGTTTTATAGACTGCAGGGAGCAGACTTCAGGATGGTTTTCTTCTTCTTCTCAATGCTTCAATTTCACAAGGAAACACTTGTAAAAGTTTGAACTATTTATTGAAAATAATACAGTAACAAACACGTGTGAGATGTAATACGACTAAAATTAGATTGACAGGGCTGAAACGTCTGATATGCCCTTATATAGATTAGGAGAGTGAACCTTTATACTGATACAAAGCGTTGCGTTTCGTCACGTACGCCAATATAGATAAGTTCTTCGGGTGCAGGACGCGTGCACTTTGTATAATAGGGTGATAATACTCTTATCAAATGCTGGAACATAACAGCTCCTCCCCATTTAGATGAAACTATATTTTTAAAGATAGTTTCAATTTTAATAAAACTGAATTTAGAGTTCAGATGTCCATTAATTAATTCATTAATTTGAATTCTAATATGTAACATGTAAAGACAATTCTGATTTTTAAAAATTGTTTTCACAATGTTTTTTTTTTTGAACAAGAATTAATCATGCGATTTATTTACGAATATAAAATTACTGGTAAAAATATAAAGTTATAATCTGTGACACCTTCTCGTATTGTATTATTACATTATGTCTATCATTTATTTAAAGGTTAAAATTATTTATAAGCCTATATAATAGTGTAATAAAACAAATAGATTCATTTCATACCATTCATACACTTAATGTTAATTATTTCTAAATTTTCTTATTTCTATGCATATTCTATTACTGTGCATTTTATTACATTTCATTTCACATTATTAAGTTTTATTTCATTACATAATCTTTAATTTCATATTAATATATCATTATATTAAATTTAATTAAATCAATAAACTAATAGTAATTCTTAAACATTAATATACATGTAGAAAAATATGGAATCCCTTATTAAATTTATTACAATAAATTCTTTCAATATGCATTAAAAGACAGATTTTTTTTTGGTATACAATACATTAATTTCCTTACACATTTATTTCACTTCTATATAGTATACTTGTACATGTTGTGTATAATGTATTTTAAATCATTTTTTATTATTATTATTCTGTATAATTCTAGCCTTTTTTTATTTCTATTTTTTTCCTTTTCTTGCTGCAGCATATAATATAATCTTTTTATTTCAAAGATAAATATTTATTCATTACGCAATTTCTTACATATACATATATATATTTTTTTGTTTTTGGTCGACCATTATAATTTATTCCTTTATTTTTCAAAAAGTTACCTAGGTTAAAAGACATTTTACCAAATTTTATATGGTTTTACAAATGCCAGACATTACACCATGACACAATTATTAGGTCCTTACATATGAAATTGAGGTTTTGCCGTACGGGCAAATTTGATCTCAAATATCTTCTCTTTGGTTAGGAATTCCAAATCCAAATTTATACAGCTATTTACTCATGTATTTGTGTTTTGAAAATTATAATTCATTTGTTTTTTCCTCAATTGTTTTTTTCTTTGCGTCACTCAGTTTACCAAATGAAAAACTTGAAATATCGCGTTATTTACGAGTACGAGTTCCACCGTGGCACCAGTACTGCAGAAAAAGCTCGAAGGATTAATGATGTGTATGGCGACGGTGCCGCAAAAGAAAACACAGTGCGTTTTTGGTACCAACGTTTTCGTTCTGGAAATTTCGACCTGCAGAACAAGCCCCGTGGACCGCCGGAGACCAAAGTTGATAATGAAGAATTGAAGGCTATTGTGGAAACGGATCCATCGCAAACCACATCCGAGTTAGCTGCAGGCTGCGGTGTTAGTGATAAAACTGTTTTAATCCACTTGAAGCAAATTGGTAAGGTGAAAAAGCTTGAAAGGTGGGTACCTCACGAATTGAGTGAAGCAAATCAACAAACGCGCGTTGACTGCTGCGTTGCATTACTCAACCGGCACAATAATGAAGGGATTTTAAAGCGAATCATTACCTGTGATGAAAAGTGGATCCTGTACGATAATCGGAAGTGCTCATCGCAATGGCTGAACCCTGCCGAATTAGCCAAACCATGCCCCAAGCGAAAATTGACTACAAAAAAGTTACTTGAGAGCGTTTTGTGGACTAGTGCTGGTGTCGTTCACTACAGCTTTCTTAAATCTGGCCAGACGATTACGGCAGATGTCTATTGTCAGCAACTGCAAACCATGATGGAAAAGCTAGCTTCTAAACAACCGAGGCTGGTTAATCGCTCTAGGCCACTGCTGCTTCATGATAACGCTAGACCACACACTGCACAACAGACGGCTACCAAATTAGAGGAGCTTCAATTGGAATGTCTAAGACATCCACCGTACTCTCCGGACCTTGCCCCAACAGATTACCATTTTTTTCGAAATTTGGATAACTTCTTGCAAAGGAAAAAATTCAACTCCGATGGGGCAGTCCAAACCGCCTTCAAAGATTTTATTGATTCCCGTCCGAATGGTTTTTTTAGTAAAGGGATCGATGAACTACCTATGAGATGGCAAAAGTGCATAGATAGCAATGGTACATACTTTGATTAAATAAATATATTATAATAAAAAAAATCGGCTTTATGTTCCTCCCATACTAAACGTCAATTTCATATGTAAGGACCTAATATTTAGCAGAAGTATAAATTAAATATGAAAATAGCAATATTTTTGTTCACAGATATCGTTTACAGAAAGAAATTCTCGCGATTTCTCAATTAGGCAAGGTCTGTTTTAGAGAAATCGCCCCACGTTTTAATGTATTTTCTGCATTTAAAAAAATTAATAAACAGTTTAATTGAAACAGTATATAAATATACGACAAAATTTTCTAACATTGAAACCAAATATGCATAACAAAGTAATATAGAAAGGAATTTGTAATGATAAACAAAAAAAAAAAAAATTCACACAGAAAAATAGCGTTCGCTTTCTATCCACTATGTTATTCAAGCACTGAAACAATCTTTTTTGTGATTACCCAGCCATTCACAATTTTTTTAGCAAGAGAAATTTATAATTTTTAAAATTTCAAAAATATAATTTACTGAAAATGGCACTTTATTGAGCGCCGTTTTTGTAAAAAATTCTCCTAAACTAAACTTGCACCACTTAATATTGAATCTCGATATCTTAGTTTGATCCGAATGCAATACCTTATTGTTCCAACGATTTTATTTTTGACAACTACTTTATTTTCCACACCTAAACGCTCAATGATTTATAAATCCTTCACTTGTAAAATACCTCCTTTTTTTCACTCTTTAACAGCCCAAAAGGCCCAATTACTTGAGCGAAACTAATCACAAAATACCCAAGCTTGAGTAAATTAGTCATGTAGATTTATTGTGACCTTACCAGGGATTAAATGTAACGTCATTAGCTTGATCTCTACCTTGGTTTATATTTGCCGGCAGTGGTTTTGCGGATTGGCGAATCCTCTGTTTGTTATTATTTTCCCCTCATGAAAATGACTATTTTACTGTATTTAACTGTCTCTACGGTGCAGTTTTGTGTATATTTTATTTTCATAAACTAAGCTTTGTCTTCACCTTTTTTTCTCACGACTCATACATATTCTTTGATTTTACTTGTATTTTCTTACATATAAATACGTATGTCATGTATCATGTTTACTTTTATTTCGTGTATTGTTTGCTACTGTTGACAGAGAAGCGGTTTTGTATGGACGCATCCCCGCGCTACTTGTGAGTTATGAGTTAATGTGGCTTGTGGAGGATCACCCTCTGAGAATATAAAAATGAGTAGCGACAGTCTAAGACTGATATAGGAGCTAATGAGCTATTGCTCATATAGACCCTGGTTGTATAGTGAATCCCACTTCATTGACCTTACCAGGGATCGAACCATAGATGTGTTAAACCGTGTCATGTCCATTAGGCTACGAGGGCCGCTTTTGGACTATACAGCAAAGATTTTTCACAATTAGAAAAGTTTGCGGCCATTTTATGTGTTACGTATACGACTATGTATAATTAAGGATAAGATTGATCCGTTAGACAGGTGAAAGGGGATAATGCCCTGACGTGGATGGATCTTCATGGACGTTGTCAATAACACGAATATCCTTTCGAGATAGAGATATCCCGCAGGACTCCTGGGCGTGTTTCTGGTTAATTACACTAATGCGGCCCCCAAACTTGGTCCAGAAAAAAGATGGGGATTTCTTGTCGGCTCGTCAGAGGAAAGCCTCAGTTACGGGGATAATGTATTATTTACGCCCTCTAGAATACCCCTGGTGGTTTTACAAAATTTTTATAAGATTTATCTTAAATCTTCTGAAAAAATTTCATCTCGGAAAAGATTGTTTTTGTCCGCAAACACCAATTACGGCAAAGGCCGAAATTTCAGACTAAATTAGAAACAATTTTTTTTTGAAAATCTGAACAATCTGAATTTGAAAATCTGTACAAACCCCGCGACGATCCTTATACCCTCTAAAATTATAATTTTATTACTATGCATAGTTATTAATTTAAAAACGCCTCTATGAATATTTAATATGATATCTTTATACGCAAGCGTATTATCTACAAGTCAATTGATATGACTTTATTGTCATGTGAAACGGATGAGTGAGGAAAGGATGGTAAAGAATATTTATGAGACCAGTGTTGAAGGAAGCAGAAACAGAAAGCATTCGCAGAAGACCTGGAATGACCAGATAAATCAAATATTGGAGGATGGCTTTGTTAGAAGCTTCAACAACCGAAGAGCGTATATGAGAAGATGTATGAAAATAGACGAAGCAAAAGCGGTGTGCGGGACAGAAGAAGCATTCTATCTTCTTTATCTACTCCTCTGGAAAATGGCATGATGGTTATTTAGTTAGTTCTTTACTGATAAGAAAATAACATATATATTTTTAATTTAAATTGTCGGATGGAAGGTATGAATAATAAATAGCCTCATGTATAAAATTATTTTAAATGTAAAATTAAGTTCGTACTTAAATCATAAATGACAAGTTTCATAATTTTGTACTTGTAGTTGATTTATTAAATCGCTTTATACTATTATTACATAAAGTCGGTGTGTCAATGTAATTAACCCATAAAGTTCCTTACCAGCACAAACAGAGGCTTCTAATAAGATATTTATTTTTGTTATTAATCCGTTGTTATTTTTAATATAGTTTTTCTGCGTTTGAAGAATAATCGTAATAACTAAATATTCACAAGATAGCTTTGACATTTTCTTCTTCTAAAGTATTCTTTTTGCTTCTGTATTAACAATCAATCATTCAGATCCGAACATATTTTTCCAACATGATTGTGCATCCTCGTAATTATTTCTTCTCGTGAGAAACTATTTGTTTTCCTTCTAAGATAAATAGGTTGAAAAGGAAAAGTAAAATCGCTAAGGCTCGCGGTGTACAAGAAAGAATGCAATATATTTATGGTACAGTAAAATGTAGAAGAAATCCTGATAATTTAACGGACATATTACATTTTACTGTCTACCAGGCTTATTTGATGTCCGTAAATGTGAGTTTTTAATTAAGGTGTGCGTTAAAATATCTCAAATAAAGTTTTTAATAATAATGATAATAATAGTTGTATCATTTATACATGATGTACCACATCTAGCAGAAGAAACTTGGTTGGTATATTCCTGCCTATTTTATGAGTCTAAATTGTTCAAGCAACCATTACCTATGTTATAAATAGTTATGGAGAAACGCTATATCAAAGTTTGCATTTTTTTCTATTTTTCTTTATTTCTATTTTTCTATTTCTATTTAATATTTCTAGCTTATGTTTTGAAAAAAGTTGGACTATAAGAATGCCAGAGGAACGAATTCCAAGAAGAATCCTCTTGGGAACCCCAGAAAGAAAACGACTGGTAGATCGCACCAGATTAAGCTGGGAGAAGCAACAAAAAAATGTGTGTGAAGCAACAAAAGAATGGGTCTAGACTGGTTGACTCATGCGGTAGCAAGATGGGGAAACATGGAAACCCAAAAACTCTTGTCGAGTCTTTGGGCCCCCGATCCTACTAGGACAAGGGATGATGATGATGATGAAGTTTGTAAAATGGTGCCATTAAGTGATTTTCAAAAATTTGAATAAATAATAATTTCAGTTCTATTTTTCTGCACTCATAGAATATCTAGGTTCACAGCGTGAAACAACGGATGCTTTATAGCTTTTCCAGCTACATTTAATTGAAATGTTTATTTTCAAAAAAATAGCAGTCTTTATTTGTTGTTTTATTTACAAACCTGTTTTCTCCGTTTTACTGTACACAACGCCAGGTGGAACTTAATTGGTTAAATTCCTAACGACAATATGACGTGGTTCCACATCGTTCCACGTTTAATTCAATGTACAAATAATAAATTCTAATGAATTTCCTGAGGAAAATAACACATTGTAATTATTCGTAATGCGCTTTCTGTACCCAGACCATACGCTGTAGATGCGTAAAGGCTTTATACATTTAAAATATTATGTGACTAATAATTATATTGCGTGATCCGAAAAAACATCCTTAAATTAATATTTCTTTTATTTTTAGATTTTAATTCACGACCCTAAGCTATTTTCGGCTGCGTATTCTAAGGACAATCATTAAAATTTAATGATGATTGCCGATACATTTACATATACAATTATATTAATAAAAAGAAAACACTTTGGATAAAATCACAGAATTATCAACATGTTTCGGGACCGATGGTCCCTTCATTATATTATTTATATGAGAGTTGAATAACTAATTAGAAAATAATGTGAAAACAAAATTTAAATGTAACTATTTGCAAAGAAAATTTGGATATATAAATTATTTAATTACGTGTTAAGACTTCATTTTTTTCATTTTTTAAATTTATAAATCATTTACTGCAATCCTAAGTTATTTGAGTGTAAAATTTCAGTAGTGGTTAAATGTATATTTGTGAGTATGCTAGTATATGCATAGTACCTATGACCTATATGTTTATATGTAGATGAGTGTGAGGGAAATGGACATGAGTGTGCATATGTAATTAAACTATATGTATCTATGCATGTGTGAATTAGAAAAAAAACGTTCATTGACTAGTGGTTGGCAATAACACTATATTACTGACATGCGTGGTGACATGACAAAAATCAATTTTGAAAAAAACTAACCCATAAAAACCAAGTTTTTATTATACTCCCTTTCTCTTTTGTATTTTTTCCAATCTGATATTCTATCAACATATAGCCGACTGATCGGACCCATGGCTCGAGTCAGACTAGGTTAAACAGGGTTCACACCTTCTCTACGCGTCGGGCTCCTTTCTCATTTGTAGGAAAATTTCGAAAAATCCAAAATTATACTATAATAATTTAATTTTTCAAACGAAATTGGTTAGATCATTTTTATCGTCGTCGCGAGTCTGCCTGTAAAGTTTCAGCTCGATTGGACCACGGAAAAAGGGTTAAAAATCGATCATAAGTTATTTCGTCAGACAAGCAGACAAGCAGACGCTACGAGTTAAAAGAAAGGGAGTAAAAAAGAAAACTAATAGTAGAACAGGCAGTTTAGCTGCATGTAAATAATTACTCAGAGCATCATAGAATCTAAGGAAATGGGGAAAAAATATTTCGCTTCAACTATATTATATCAGCCTCGATGATAAACACTACGATGGGATCCGAAAGGCCAAGGAAATCGCAGACACACGGCAGAGCACCCCAAAAAATATTTTTAGCACATGGATATTTTGTTTAAGCAGTCACTTAATTAATAATCCAGGACTTAAGGATTAAGGATAAAAATGGACAACCAATGTGGTCCATTTTTACAGCGCAAAAGTTTAGCGAAGGTAATTATGGAAAGAATTTTAATATGATTTGTTAACTTTTTAACAAATTCACAATGTCACTGGACATGAATTATATTTAAGCTTAATAATAAATTCATCTTATTTTGCAATTAATTGCCGTAAAACATTTACTATTACTCACTAGAATATTCTGTATAATTTGTTACATAAATGCTTCGCCTGATATCTGTCGCTTCGATTAATCTGTGCATTTGTAACACTGCGATCGGTTTTATCGTTGGTTTTATCGAATAACAGCGTCGCGGCGTATGCTCCGATTTTTATACGTAACACGTTGGTTTTTTGAACCTCCGAGATTATTCTATACATTTCTATTATTTACAATTTCAGACTGTTGTATGAATGTTTTAGATAATTCCGGAGCATTGCAGGGCGTTTCAGAGGGATTCCGATCGTGCTAATTTCTCTGAATTTTCTAATGACCTACGTTACATTTAAAAAAATATATATATGTACCTACATATACAAACATTTAAAATAACGAATAAACTTTCATTTACAAACGTGTGCGCCAGGAAGGCTACACGGCCTGCTATTTGTCTTCCTAGATATTTCACCAAAGCCTTCTGTTTGTTGCTTTAAGCTTTAACCACCCAATCCGATCCCTGTATTTACCTGGTATTATGCGGGTCACATATTTCAGTATATCTAATGGTACAAAACTCCTCTTAATATTTACCTCGGTTAAGAAAAATACAACGAAAGCGAAAGCATTTTGTAATTTATTTTCAGTTAAAATATATTTTATATAGTTCTCTTTAAATTACTATGGCTGCCTCATATGTAATACTCGTTTATAATAACCATGTTTATTTAAATAGTAAAACTTTAGTAAAAATGAGGTTAACAAATACCTGAAACTGTACACGAACTTAACAGTATTCCTAATATTTGTAGATTTTAAAGTTTAAAACTTATGTTTTTTTTAAATATTTTTCACAAATAGGATAACAAAGTAATTTATAACTAAAATACCAATACCATAGACTCGTAGATAGAGTTGGAAGAAAAAAACTATTGCGTATGAAAAACGGCCCTACCGAAGCAAACACGTCTTCGCTTGTCGTTGGCAGTCATCGCCTTAGAACATTCGAAAGGTGAAAGGGTATTCTGAGAGAGGTGACAAGCGGTGCCGCTCGATTGAAATGAGTCGTGTTTCCCTCACCGGATCGAGCGCCCTTTTTTTTGTTGTACTTGCTCCCGGAGACTTCTCCCCGGGGAGAATAAACCATCTCGCAAAACTATTTGCTTTAGCTTTGAGCATGCTTTTCGTGGGCCTTATCTGTATTTATTTTAAAATTAAACACAAATCACTTTGTTTTCACCACTTTGTTAGATATACAACCTACATGTTTCGAGAACAATGTTCTCTTCTTCAGGTTTAATAATAATGTCACCACAAAGTTCAAACCTTCATTCAGAAGAAAAAATATTCTTCGAACAATTAATATGTATTTGTGTATTGAGAAATTTTCTTAATGTACCATTTTATTTATTTAAAATATAATAATATCGACGCATTTCGTTTTACTGATCGTAACCGAGTCAACTTAGATGCACGCATATGCATGGTTTCACACAGAAAGCAGAAATTGAACTGAGATAGGAAAAATTTCATGACAGGAGTGTTAAAAAAATGAAATTAGCCAAGATATGCCACTTTATTCTATGAAAAAGATTAATGATTGAATCATTACGTTATTTAGTTATTTTGATCTAGAAAATAATTATTGTTACGTGTCGTGGCTCACTCGAAATGAAACGACTCGTAAAATCTCGTAAAATCAACCTTTATTATCGCTTCAACATTTTATCTCACATTTTTATTCGCTCGAAACGCAATTATCATTTTACACCAAAAGAACCGCTTCGCTTTTGTCTCGCCACTGCGGTAAGAACCCTTCCAAAATCTTCGCTTTCGAATTATTTGTTAATTCGTTATTTCAACGACTGAGCACACCGGCCCGCCGTTCTGCGCTTGCCTACTTATCTATGTCATGCGCCTGCGCTTGTTTTCGGCTGTCAAATGTCAACGGACAACTTGTTACGTTATTATAAAATCCTAGCGGTAGTATACTTAGAGCAGAGAAGCGGTCACTACTTAGCAATTCAAATCAACTATACTGTTATACCTAGTCCCCAGACAGCAATTGTATGTTGGTATAAGGGAACATTAAAATAAAATAAAATTAATTCCACATATTAACTATCAACAAATCAATTTTTTTGTCTTTTCAGTTGTTTATTGAATAGTTTCACATTATTTAGTTCCTTTACATTATTGGAAATTCCATTGTAAAAGTCGATTGCAGTATATAGGAATCCATGTCTTTATAAGTCTGCGGTACATTACTTCTTATATTCGTGTGTGTTATCTATGTACGTCACTATTCTGGTAAGAGATGATATTCGTTTTTAGTAATTTATTCTTTATTTTTTTAATCATCTTTATCTTTTCCACATATATCAGATTTAAGAGAAGCATTTTATATTTTAAATTTGACTTTTTTTTAAATAGAGTTGCGAACACGGAATACGTGTCACATCAATATTCTTACTATTTTCAAACTAAGCTAAACGCTTGTGCTGTGAAAATAGGATTCGAACTCGCGACTTTTGGATCACGAGGCGAGTGTCCTAACCGCAAGACCAACAAGCTACTCATTACATTACAAGTATATGAATTTCAATGTTCTTATATTATTAGTATACGAGTTTCTATGTCTTTTGTGTTATTATTTTGTATTATCTTTTTTACTATCATAAACAAAAGTATACATAATATTTTCAACGAATATTCTTCTAAAATCACAAATTCATAATCGCATTCTGAAAACACACTTTCACAATTTTATTTTATCGAAAGGGTTGTCATATAAACGCGGTTAGGTTTTTAGATGAATTGCTATCATCCTTGGTAGTATAACTTTATGTTTGTATAAGCATTTCGTTGACCAATCAATAGAGAGCTAGAAGCAGGGATGAAGTGAACAAGTTTTATATATTTATTTTTAAACATTGGGATCAAATTTATATATGAAATAGAATTTTTACCACACTGTGTATTCGCAATTTCCTTTAATCTATATCCCATTCAATAATATATCAATATGTATTCGATTGAAAGTCTGGCCGTAAAAAGCTTAACTTAGCTAATTTATAATTACAACTATACTATTTATGGATATAGCGTTAACTTTGTAGAGATTATTCATGATGATCATTGGATGAAAAACATTAACTATGTTACCTCCACGTAAGATAAACTATAATTTTTACTCCCTTTCTTTTTGCGTCTGTTTGCTTGCTTGACGAAAAAAAAAACTTTGGATCGATTTTTAACACTTTTCCTGTGATCCAATCGAGCTGAAACTTTGCAAGCAGACTCGTGGCGACGATCAAAAATATCAGTGTCAATCTTTCCTTGTCAATGAGAGATGTTGTTTTTCTCTAAAGATCAGTAATTAAATATCTAAACGTAGTAAAAAAGAAAGTCCACGGCGTCTGTCTGTCTGTATGACCACGCTAATCTCGAGAACCATTGAACAAATTTGTATGCGGTTTGAGTGCATTTCTCCAGAAAGATTTTTGTATACTAAAAATTACCCTAGCATGTATAACAGCTGATAAATATAAAAATAAAGTCAAGAAATAATTGGCCGCTAAAGAGCTCTAATGGAAAGCGCTGCCTAATCCATCCATTTACAAAAATCGTGTAAAAAATAATTGTTTAAAATTGAATTATTTACAAAAAGTCAGTAGTAGCATATATCTATATTTAAAGGATAACTTACAGCAACCATTTTTGTGTATAAAATTTCATCAAATGTATAAATAAGGTTTTATAAATATAAAAAAGATATTTTAGCTACCTAGCAATTTTGACTTCAATTCAGTAGGTACTAATCAAACTTATCAAATTAAATATTTTATTTATTAATTAACGTCCTATAGGGCTTTTACAACAGATGGGTTGAGTGTACATTAACAGAATATATAGTTTAAAGAGAGAAAAAATAACATGTAAACATAATAATGACATAAAGTGGAAAGAAAATACCTAAAATACAGATACAAATATATAAAGATAAATATAATATAAAGTAAAAACCAAGTATATAAAAAGCAGAAACATAAGAAAAACATTATATAATAGAAATTCAAAAACAAAAAAGTAATAATGTAGGGTGAAAAGATATAGCACAAGCTTTGAAAATCATAACATAATAAAAAATATACATACAAATACAAATCAATTATTTAAGTCCAATTCGACAAATACTAGTAATTTTTCAATACACCTTTTAATATAATATGTTTGAATAATATACAGTTATTGGCAAAGACGTCCAGTTGCTCGTATCTATTTGCTAGTCTAGGAAGCCTTTGTAGTGGG
This sequence comes from Agrypnia vestita, assembly GCA_016648135.1. Classification (NCBI taxonomy): domain Eukaryota; kingdom Metazoa; phylum Arthropoda; class Insecta; order Trichoptera; family Phryganeidae; genus Agrypnia; species Agrypnia vestita. The sequence goes on from JADDOH010004311.1 coordinate 59,179, forward strand.
GAATTAAAGAAGTAGTTAGTAGCTGCAGTTTACACGGCATAACCGGCATGACTTCTAGTTATGCGAGACGGAACACGCAAGCAGATACGTTCTAGCAGTTGAGAACAGTCGATAGTACCATTTATTAGTTTGTGTTTCTTCTAGTCTCTATTTTTTATTTTTTTTATTTTATTAATCATATATAATAAACTTTTCCTTTGCGCCAAATCGTTAAATTAAAAACAAAGCTGTACCATGCCGGGCCGGGTCACTAGTAAAATAATAAATAAACTCACGTAGAGGCAACTTACCAACATTGTTTCTTTTTTCGATTTCGATGTCAATTGTTCGGAGGTTGTTGGTTTTTTTTTTGTGCTGACATTTTTCTTTTTCATAGATTTAGTTTTTCAATGTTTTGCAATGTAGCGATTATTTGGATCCACTTTCTGATTATGTTTGTACGAAAATCTTGATTTCTCCAAAATTTTCGAGTAATATTTGTATTTTTCTTTGTACTGTGTACTTTTGCCCTGTTTTATTATATTATATATTCTATTTTCATTTATTCTACTAACAAACGTTTATATTGTAAAAAATATTTATTGATCTGTAAAAGGAGATAAAAATTGAAAATGTTGATTTTCAAGTGTATTCTAGTGTGTTTGTTTAATAATAAGCTGCGAAATCTATGTATAATATTTCATGAGAAATAATATAGATGTCTCAAGCATAGTCTCTTTAAACATATGAAAAATTTTCAGATTTGAAACAACTATACAACTTTCGAAATTTTCAAACTGTGTGAATGTTCTTACGATGGAATTGTAGCATTGTTTAGAGTTACCACTTAAGCCTGCTCGTACAGGTCGTAAGTCCTGGGACATCCTATAAAAAGACTGCCATACACGTTTTTGTATAAATAGCTTCGTCTCTGTGAGATTCAATTTATCTTAATTTAATATTTATTTTTATTATGTACTTTTGAAAGTTTCCTGAAACCATATCTAAGGGCACCAAGTTAGTTTGAGGCAACTTATCAGGCAAGTTTATTTATTTATAATTTCAAAATAAGCACTTCATTTAATTTGAAACGTAGTTGTGCTTGTAAAGCGTGGCGGTAAAATGACAGTTTTTACGTATTTTCAATCCTTGTCCCGTGATGCTTACAAGGTAGTAAGGACTATTTTTCATAATATAAACGCTTAGCAAGATTGAAAAGTCGTGGAAATATTTTATGCGTATTTCAAGCACGCATCATCATTTTATTTTAACTTTAAAAAAAAAAAATAATAAGGTGTACAGAAACTTATAAAATATATTTAGATATTTTTTTTACATTCTAGTCATTTTAAGGCGAGATACATCAAAATGTATATTTCCTTACGTCCATTTTATTTTTTCTGACGTTGACAATTTGACAAATCTGCAATTATATTTTTGACATTTAATTTTTAGGTTAGAATATGAATGGTTACAAATGTGTCAAACTCGCAAGCATCCACAGCTACAGATCATCTTTATTATGATTGCGCAAAATTTTTATCAAGTAACGCGTTTTTTTATTCCTTTTCCAGCTTTACAATTAATAAAGTCTTATGTTTATAAAAAAAACGTTGTGTGCAAAATTTTTTGAAATAAATTTATATATTTTTTAATGTATAAAAAATATTGTACAGCTATATATTATATAATATTCTGGTCACTTTAAGGCGAGATACATACGTTGGAAATGTGTCAAACTCAAAGCGTGTAACTCAAGAACATACACGACGATAAAAAATCCATATTGTGCTTGCTTCAAAACTGCAGTATGCTGTGTGTACTTAATTTTATTTTTTTTATTTTTCATTTATTGGTTTTCTTACAGCCATATAATTAATAAATCTTGTTAAAAAAACAATTATTGATGTACAGAGCCTTGGGCCAATTACAAGAAAATACATATATACAAGAATATTATACCAGGATCGATAAAAAAATAAGAAAAAACATTATGTCAAATAGTAGGTTTGTGTGAATGTGTGTATTTGTGTGTTTTTATGTTCAGTGTGTGTATGCGTTTTTATGTATTCGTGTGTGTGTTCACATGTGTGGGAAGAAAAATGTCATCGCGTTTATACGTAAGAGATTTTGTAAACTGCTCAAAACTTATAAAATATCAAGATATGCAAAAGCCGTCTCATAGGTATCTAGAACTCTGTTAATAATACAGTTTTTACCGTACTTTATTCTCCAATTATTTAAGTGGAAAAGGCGTGGTGCTCTTGTTCGTCTCTGCGGGACATTAAAATGTATCGAATTTAAAATTTCAGGTGAATCTATTTTACTTTAATCATTACCAATTACAAAAAATAACTAAATCATATTAAAAGCAGCAGGTAGTGTGCGATAACAAAACTCAGATACTAATATTCGCGCAGTGGACACGTTGGCCGCGCAGCGGCCATTACAGCCGATAACCAATTGCAGAAACCAATGGCCGCGTAGATGGCACTAACGGCCGCGCAGTGGCTAGTGTAGCCGCAGGGCCTAGTATGCAGCATGTAATCGGGGACAACTGACTGCTTAACTGCGATTCTTAATAAAACCGCTTCGCCTTACTTGTCACTATGTTTTTTTTAAAACAAATGTATTTTATAAAAAAAATATGATTAAATAGGAAACATGCGAAATAACATGTTTAGTCAAGTATTTAAATTCTTTTTAGGAACAAAGGATTTTAGTTTTTTATGCATTAGAAGGCATTTCACTCGAAAAGTTTTTAATATTAAAACATTTTTAAAATCGCTGATTAACATCGTCCATTCTTGGATCAATTCTGTTATGATACGAAATTATTTTCCTACATTTAATTTCTGATTTCTTAATCATAGCCCAGCAATTCCAAGGGAAACGTGTTGGAATAAAATCTTCTAAAAAAACGAGATAATATTTATTTTGTGTTGGCAACCCTGCGAGTTGCCGGGGTAGGTGTGTATGAAATTCTGTCAAAAGAGAATGGCGTCATAAAACTAAATCCACCAAATTGAAAAGATCTTGTGTCTTCCATCTAGTCCTCGAGGGCGTAGTCATTTTTATTCTCTGTAAAAATGGAATTAAGACACTTTGATGGAGAGGAATGAATTGTCGCCTGTTGACTCAATTATATGTCTTTATCTTTCCGAAATTGGTTTGAAATAAGGTTTTTTATTCCACCTTTGGGAAAACACTTAAAATGATCTACTTGCTTTGCACTACAATAAACCTCAATGCTCTGAGGAATAATTGTCTGGGGTGGGGCATTAAAAATGTTTTATTGAATAATTTTGTAGATTGCTTTTTGAGTCTTGATCTTTTACGATGTCAAAGAAGAAATATTTAAATGATTTTATTTAAGGTGGCTTTGCCGCAATTATATATAAGAACATTGAGTTCAGCAAATTTATATACAAGGCATTTTTACATCTTAGGTACTGAATCAAAGGTAGATAATTTGAAAATTATACCTGTAAATTATATGCCTTAAACCTAGTATATATAGAATATATATATATATATATATATATATATATATTATATATATATATATATAACCATAGAGATAATAAGATAACTTTAAACTGTCAGAGACCAGCTTGAGAATGGGTATCCCAGTGTAACCGAAATGTAGCGCAAAAATAAAATATTTTTACAAATCCGCGAAAAACTTCTATTTAAACATATATATATATATATAGATATGATAAATATTAAAAGTAAATTTATTATTAAAATAGATAAATGATTACATTGTAATAACCCTCGAGGGTGACGTCAGTCATGTTATCTATTATGCGATATTGATAATATTTAAAGTAATAAAATTATATAGCTATGATATTTCCTTCATAATGCATTCCTCGATTTGATTGAATTACTATCGTACTGTTTACCTATTCGTTGTATTAGGTTTTATATAAATGCGTATAAATCAATCTATTATGCATTTGCACCATTACTGGAATTCACAGGCAATATTTTACATTCACAATTTAACCATTCCAAGGTTTAAGTCAAAAATATAAATATTATGTTTTAAATTCTATTGTATTGAGAAAGTGGTGTCATTGATGTTATAATATTTTTTGGTGAAATAGGTGTATTTGAGCTATACTAGGTTTCTGTTTTTTTTTTTTTAATAAATAATTATTATTTATAGTAAACTGAGTATTATAAATAATCAGGTCTTTTTACAAAAATAACTTTTGAAATTAATTTTCGTATGTTATATGAATTTTTATTTCGTTTGTCCCTACTTCGATTTTTTATTTTTAGTATACATTCTATCCTCATGAAGAGACCATTGGCCCCAAAACATGTTGATATTTCCAATAAATATCAACAAGTGGTGAAAACAAAGCATAATTGACATCATGTCATATATGTAGATAGATTGTAGATATTTTATTTCTAAATAAGTATAATAATAATTTAATTAAGTAGTTAATAATAATAATTTTATTTCTAACATGATATTCCTTTCTGTCTTGATCAAACGTGCACTGGGAAAAGAAACAGATATGATGCGGCCACTTTTTTTTTAAAAACTTTTATAATAAAATAATAGTTTAATGTGAACCTTAATAAATGCTGATTAAAAATTAAACACCATTTTGCAAAAAATAACCCAATATTTATCTAAATTGAGTATATAAAAAATATTATAACTTCTGTGCCTGTTTCAATAGATCTATCATCAGATGCCATCTACTTTGAAACAAGCAATTGAAGTTTATAATTTTCACTTTATAGTAACCACCATAGAATACCATGTAAAGAAAAAATAAGCGAACATCCACAACGAGCACTGCACTTAAAATTAATTTAAAAATATTTTTAAAATTGATTTTGTTATTTCTTTTTCTCGTAAAAGGTAAATCAGGCTTTTGTTCATTACTCAGGACGGAAGATTGTGGTTTTATTTTTTCATCACTGTGAAAAAATGACTGTTCTTGACTGCTCCATTACCCTCCGTGTATCCGCAGTATAATTGACACAGCTATGCAATAAAGGAACCTTCAAAATTCTCATTAAAAACTATGGGAATTTCTGGAATATTCCTCTGGGATATTCAAAAGCACATGCCGCTAAAATATTCCTAAGCCTGGCTCCACCCTCCACCCTACGGTGATATCACTATCGTAATTCATAATAATAATACATGAAAATGTGCTAAAACGAGGTTCTTCGTTAACATTCATTTGACTTGCGCCGTTTAAATTTAACGGGAAGATTGTGCCAATCTAAGATGATTTAAAAAAAAACTAACCCATAAAAAAAAGTTTTTAATATACTCCTTTTCTCATTAACTAGTGGAAACTGGTTCGACGCGTTGGGCTTCTTTCGGGCGACGCTACGAAAGGGAGTAATAAAAAATTTCCAAAAATCCAAAATTATACTATAATCAGGTTTAGTGTCTACCAGATGCGTCGGAATCTCCATACAACTTACTAAGTTGTATGAAAAAACCATTAAAACTTCTAAAAATCCAAAATTATACTATAATTATTAATTTTTTTAACAAAAATTTGATAAATCATTTTGATCGTCGCCACGAGTCTGCCTGCAAAGTTTCAGCTAGATTTGATCACGGGAAAAGGGTTAAAAATCGATCCAAAATTTTTTTTTCAAGCAAGCAGACGCTACGAGTTAAAAGAAAGGAAGTAATGATACATGCTTAAAAAAATATACAAGACGAATCACTGTCGGACAATGTTCAGCGGTACGCTGTTCGCACTACAAAGTTCGATATTTATTTTTTAACTATAAACCCATACTCAAAATTTCTCAAATTGTCACTGTACCAATATCTCGCAGTCCATGCCTCCTCTACAAGATGAGTTCATCCCCTCCATCACCACGCCCCACTAATCTAGACACTATATTTTCTAACGCAAACAAAAAATATACGGTATCTTTGTATTGTAACATTTTTGCTTTCTCGTCAAACTACCATATTATTTTATTTAAGATAATGTGAAAGTAGGTCTGTGCAAGCGTATATCGTATATTGATGTGTTTAGTGCTTGTAAACATGTTCGTAAAATATATTTTATAATAGTACAGAGTGACTATAATGCCAACAATAGCATAAGATTAAAATTCTAATTAAGTTGAATAGAGATCGAGAACAAAGAGATCCCAATTAGCCTAAAAAGAAAAGCCTTTGAATAGTGCATACTGCCAGTGATGACGTATGGATTGGAGACTATGGCCCTTACAAAGAAAAGTGTAGAAAAGCTCAAATGCACGCAACGATCCATGGAGAGATCCATGCTTGGAGTAAGCCTAAGAGATGGAATTAGAAACGACGAAATTAGGCGCAGAACTAGAGTAGTGGATATCATGGATCGTGTAGCGAAGCTAAAATGGCAATGGACAGGACACGTTGCAAGACAGGATACTACAAGATGGCCTCCCAGAGTTCTGAAATAGGGACCTTGGGAAAATAAAAGAGGCATCGGAAAAACTCAAAAGAGATGGGCCGATGATATTGTCGCTGTGGGGGGAAAGAAATGACTACAATTAGCCAACAACAGGGAAGAATGGAAAAATAAGGAAGAGGCCTATATCCAGCAGTGGAAAGACGAAGGCTGATGAAGAAGAAGAAGAAGAAGAAAAGATGGAAAAAAGTGCGTCTTTGAGAATTAGATCGTTATTTTCTAACTGTGACCTAAGCCTACAATTTAGAATGCGCATTGTTCGGTGTTATATTGAAGCCATTCTCTTATATGGGGTAGAAGCATAGATACCAAACCAAGAACTAATCCGCAAAGTCAGTCTGTCAAGCCTGGGTGTTTTGTGAAGTGTTTTGCTTCTATAATTGGGCTTCTTGGCCTATTGAAGCGTTAAAAAAAAGTAGCGTAGGAAGACGCCTATTCCCATGGCTGCGTAACTTGATGGACTGGTATAAGTGTAACTCGACTGAGTTGTTCCGTGCGGTAGTAAATAGAATCGTAATCGCCAGAATAAGCTCCGACCTCCGATCGGTGATGGCACTGAATGAATGAATGAAATTTTTATGTAGGTAGGTTTTCTCTATTTATTAATGATTCAATGAATTTCAATGATATATTTTCAAATTATATAATGCTTTGTACCGTTAATAGTTAATATATGTAATCATGAGAGTCTAAAACAATTGTAACTGCGCTAAACTTTAATAGTTTTTCGGATAGTCCACATAAATCCAGAATCATCTGGACTATTCTCGAAGAAACCAGAACATTCTCGTTGTATCGCGAATGGTTTAGTGTGACCAAGCGACAGTAAATTTAACGGGCGGTTTCACTGCGGATTCTGACCAGCGATAAAGTACCTACCGACGTGTGAGAACGTTCCATAGTATTCAGAGCAATACGTACCAGTGAATCAGAATTTCTATACATATGTAGAAAATTTTCATGTGACTATTGCGAAATTTAGTGTCGATTAAAAAAGGGTGCTCGTGTCCACAAATTTATTTAATTAATAAAATTATTTTCCAGTGTTTCATTTGCCTTCCACGGCCACGACCCAGTGACAATATTTATATGGAAAATCTGTTTTTATACACATAATTCAATTACTCTGGAATTCTCTAATTAGCTTTTGTGTTAAATACACGGGTGTGTTTAACACAAAAGCATCACATCTCGCAAAGAAGAGAAAGCTGCGTAGAATTGTTTCACTCACACCGTGTCCCTGCTCGTCCCCTCCCACTTTGCGACCTTCTCGCATCCCGCCCACCTCCGCGATCGCTCTACGTGATCTCATTGTATTAAAGTGCCAGAAAAAGCCAGCTTAGTCGGAAATATGATGATCGAGACAGGAACAGGAAGTGGGAGTCCAGGAAGCGGGTATATTGCTAAAACAACAAAATTGAGAAAAATCAAAAAAATTCTCCGGCGGCGGAGGACCAAATTCTGAACTTATTTCATCTTCCAAATCAATTTGATGAAATTCCAAACCCAGAGGGCAGTTCGGAATTGTATGTTATTTGTTAGTTTCAAAATAAGATTACATTGTATTTTAGCCTTTTCCCCTCGTATAACTGATTTTAATACTAAAAATATGTATTACCTTTGTTGCGTTATCTAAAAATTAATATTTTATTTGAATGGATATTTTCATTTATTTTGTTCTTATTCAAGTCAAATAAAATGACAAAAACCTTGCAAAAATGGAAAAAATATTATTTTTTACAAGGTTTTTATCATTTTATTTAAGTTGTTTTGAAGCAAATGATTTTTTCACAATCGATATAAGTTACTGTAATGATTGTTCAACTTTTTGCAAAAAATAAGTCAGAAATATTGAAAAACAAATGCAAACTTTGACATTGCATATCTCCATAACTATTGATATAAGGTCATGGTTGCAGATTTAGACTCATAACAAAGTCAAGAATCTATCGGCCAAGTTTTTTCTGCTAGCTCTGGTACACCCTGTATGTGCGAAACACATTTTTATCAAGTTTTATATCGAGTTTTTTTAACTCTCATCACGCTAAAATTGAAAAATTTACATGATTATTCTAATGGTGGGAACCAATAAAAATAGATCCGAAATATTGAAGCCCTGTATCTACTACATACTTAGGGAGTGATAATGGCAATCAGTAAAGCCGGTTGTCATAACTAATTATATTACAAACGTTAATGTTTTCAAACCGTGCAGTGTGCTGTTAATACATTTAATATACGACAAGTTATTGTACTTTAATATCATCCAATTATCTCATTCTCACAAAATAGCTTCAGACATGTGTTCTTAAAGACTATTCATATAGGAAGATACGTAGTTACGTAATCCAGCGATCATTTTCTCACCAGAATTGTTCTAGAAGCAGGCTACATTTAATTGAGCGATTAGATTCTCATCTAATGAGCGGATAAGTTTCTTCAAAATTGTTTTGGAACTGGCTTCTATTACGCAAGATATGTAATATTTGTCGTAACAAATAATCGCACTGACGCAACCACCATTTGGAATATTTCACAGTGTTCAATCTTTGTGAAAAGTCTTTGAACACATCAACATGACTATTAAACATGACAGACAAAATGAGCCATATTTACTGGTGTAAGAGGGGTTGTAACGGGAATATTGAGAGAAGGGAAGAAGAGTTAGTGAAGGTAATATTCTTAAGTAAATTCATACCAGAGTGCAAGTGTATTTTAATTTATAAACTTTCAAAATTATTCATTTTATTACCCTCAAGCGTGACGGGACGGAGAAGTTTGATAGTACATAAATGATTATTATTTCCATGCGGTCCAAGTGGTCAATTCAAGATGTCAATACAAAGTTTTTTAATTAATTAAAATTAATTAATTAATGATTACTATCTATCTATTATGTGGTTCGAAAATTCAGAAAAATTCTTGCTAATTAGACAGCGCTAATGTTCTTTATGAAATAAAAATATTGTTAAACTCACGCAAAGGTAAGAATATTAATGTTTTTCCTACTTTAATCATCATCATTAATAATCTCTACAGTGTTGATGCCAAATCCATTAATAATTGTTATATTCTCGTCTGTAGCATTAGGAGGAGAACTTTGTAAGTACTCGGGAATCCAGAGAAATTCCGTTCCGCTTTAAGATATTTTATTAGCTTTTACAAAGTAGTTCTATCTACCACACTACAGCTAGCATTGCATTCACGTCTGATTTCTCATTGCATTCACGTTCATTCCTCACTCTTTCGACACAAGCGTCTTAGTGACCGCACTTCCACCGCATTCCACCGCATTCAGTCTACTTTCAATCCTCTTTTGCCAATTTCAGGCTTCACTTCCATACATCAGGCAACGGCACGCCATTATGTACCGCTAGTCTTGCTTCCTTTGACAGATTCTTATTAGCCATAATTGCACTTGGAGCACCATTAACTTTGTTTCCCACACTCACTTTCTTTTCTATATCATTCTCAGCCTTGCCGTCTCTACTAAACATACTTTTTAAATACACAAACTCTTTTACTTGTTCTAAGCATTCGTTGTTTAGTGCTGAGTGCCGAGATGGTTTGGTCATGTGGAACGTATGAACAAGGAAAGGATGGTTAAGAAAATATATGAGGCGAGTGTTGAAGGCAACAGGAATAGAGGGCGTCCGCAAAAGACCTGCCATGATCAGGTACTACAAGTACTTGAGGATGGCCCTGTTAAAAGCCGCAACAACCGTAGAACTTGTATGAGAAAATGTATGAATGTGGCCGAAGCAAAAGTTGTGTGCCAGGATAGAAGAGTGTGGAGAATCTTCTCTGCCTACCCCTGCGAGGAAACGGAGTGATGGTTAGTTAGTTAGTTAATTTCACAAAAAACATATTTACAGGAAGAATCCTGACAATTTCTCACTTAGGTTAGGCCTGTTCTAGAGTTTTTAATGTATTTTCTGTGTTTTAACGTAAAATACTATAAACAGTAAAAAAACAAGAGCAAAAACAACAAACATCAAAAAAATCATAATAAAACAACAGTATAAAATAAACAATTCAAAGGAAATAGTATAGTAGGTTTTGTCGAGAGTCGAATAATTTCACAAAAATACCTAGGTACGTAAAAGGTTTTCAACCATTATTTATTATATTCGACGTTTTTTTCTCTTTAAAATTTGTTACGGTGTTTTTATGAGGTGCGCGACATGGAGACATTATTACAATCATATAACACTCGTATATGCTCGTATATGCATGCATACAAGACTGGGAAAGAATGTATAAACACATAGATAAGACGATTGCGACGTTTCAGCCTCATTTAGCGGTAACCACAGTATGACAAAATAAACAAAAAATTACGTTTCTGAATAATATATAAGTCGACCGAATGTAATGGGTCGTTATCACAAAATGTCATCATTCAAATTACATCTATCATTCATATTAGGGTTTGTAAACGGAATCTTGATGAGACATGCATCGTTGATCCTAAAAATCATCTGTCTGCGTGCTATAACTCGTCATATTAATGATTTGTTTGACAGAAGAAATATGGGTATTGCAAAATTGCTATTATTAAGCTACGTAATTTCTAATCTGAATAATAAATTGAGTATGTATCATTATTATAATTTTTATTATAATAATACCGTTTTTATAGATGAGGGGTATTGAAACAATATCGCGAGTATGCAATATACTAAATTGAAATAAAACGTATATACCTACGCCTGATTTCTTACCCCGATCGGAAAATACAAAATTGTCATTTTTTCGATAAAATGATTTTGAAATACATTTTTAAAAAGCACGTATCGATTTGTAAAACTGTCATTATTTAGCCGATAAAAAAAATGATAATATTTTTGCAGACTTCAGGAAATTCTTCCACAAGGATCATAAGGACCACCTCACACAAGTGGATATTATCGAAAAGCAAAGCATGTTTTTATGACTTGCTAAAACAAATTCTACTTAAAATGTATTGATTTATGGCGCAAGACTCTAAAAATTATTTCGAATTACGAATTGCCGGGGTTTTATCGGAGTTTATATTTAAGGTATAATGATTTAAAAATTTCGAATTATTGGGGCTCGAATGAATGGGGTTTTTCTGTATTGATTTTCAGTGCAAGAATTTTTAAATTATTTTGGAATACATACAATAGTATTAACGAATTATCGAGGCTAACCAATAAAAACTTTAACATTTTGAGTATTGTGTATTTTTGAATTATCGGAGTTAATCAACCACGAAATTAACATTTCATATTTAGTATATTATAAAAATTTCGAATTATCGGGGTTCAAAAAAACTGGTTTTACTGTATCGATTTACGACGCAAGGATCTAAAAATTAATTTGAAATGCGAATAAACGGATATACGATTTATCGGGGTTAACCAACAAAAAAAAACATCTCGAGTCTTGTGTGTTTAAAAATTAAAGAGTTAAGTTTGTTATTGCGGTCGTTAGACATATTTAACTGTATTTAACCGTAACGTCAATCGTTGAGAGACGTCGCAATAAAGTCCACCGACGTAACTAGTACACTGACAACCTCCATTGTAGAAGAAGTGAATACTCCATAACAAAGTGCATATAATTTACACCCTCGAAAGCAGTAATCACTCCGCCCTCTACCTCCGCGGGTTAAGATCGTCCTCTTGATGACGTTGAATAAGAACTCCACGAAACGTCGAGAATCGTTTCTCGGAAAAATATACAGTTATAAAATATCCGCAACGAGTTACAGTTAAATGTGTTTAAAAATATTTTAATCACGATGAATTTCGATTTGCTGGGGTTCGAATAAACAGTTTTTTACTGTGTAAAACATTTGTAACATACGATTGTGAAATATGAACCGTAACTTCTGTTTTGAGCATGTTTTCTTCTGAAAACATGCTCAATATCTGGGAGAGGAAGATTCGAAAAAAATTGGTAGCCGTGCATAAGAATGAACGATGAAGTAAAATATGGAACCTTGAAGTACAAGCCTTTTATGATGAACAGGATATCTTGAACACATTGAAAATGGTCCGACTATGCTGGGATACCCACAAAATGCTTCCTCCAAGGTACCCACAAATGGCACTCTACCAGCGACACCAAGGGACTCGACCACTGGATAGATCTCAAAAAAGATGGTGTGATAATGCCTAAAGTGAGGCAAGAAAACTGGGTGTGTTAAGCTCTTACTGCAATAAAAGACTCTAGTGAATAAACCACTGCTTGAAAAAGCAAATATCCTAATGACAAAAATGGATCGAAGTCACCTGATGATGAAGTTTTATAATATTTTGGTAGTTTCAACTATCCATTTATTTCCATTGGCATTAGTTTAAATACATTCGTGTGGTTGAATACAAATCATATTGTATAATTTCATTATTTCATATACCCGTGTATCTCTTATTTTATGTAAAACAGTAAGTAATGTTCTAATACAGTTCCTTAGAGGAAAATTCCTTTGATATTGAGATGTTAGTAACTACTTTCCCGAGGCTGTTTGATATTATATATCTCTGACAATATAATCACGGATTATTAGGAACTCTATGATGTGCACCCATACGTATTAAATTAATAAATTATTGACTATAGTGATTCAATATTTGAATTCAAGAAACGTTATCACATTTTAAACTAACAAAATGTTGTATTATATTGACAAATGAACACATCTTATTCTGAAATTGAAATCACTAATTTATCGATAACAATTTATTTTTTTCTTAAAAAGAGCGACCCGCAAGCCAAATTTTATTGTGTTGTTTGTTCGCCACTTACAGTGTATAATAAATAATGTACGAGTTAATAAAGCAGTAAATATAAATGAATATATTTCATTAAGGGTTATTTATTACATTATTAAGTATTTTTATTTTAAAATTCTAATATGAAATCAAATCAAATATCTATAATATATAATGTTGAGTAAGAAATGTGCTCAGTGTGTGATGATTTTCTTTCGCTGCAGGCGAATAGAATGTGAATTTCGAACATTTTCAAAAATTCTGCTCATATTTGCATACAACTGTTTCGGCTTCCATCTTAGGCGGATGTTCGTTTGCTGAGGCAGGTCACGTCGGTTTCGTCGTGATAGAGACCTTCATCCAGGGAACCTCAACATGGATTTATTACTTCATTTTTGAAAAATATTTCAATCCATCTTTCATCAGCATATAGACTTAAATCCGAGAGATAAGTTCCAAAAATGTATCCAACAATTGTGGGACCACTAGAAAAAGATGTACCCACATTATGAAGGGGATTAGAAGTAACTCGTAAGTACCTATATTGTGTAAATACGTTTTCTATAATAGATATGAATTATTCTTATATTCTGTAATAGGTTTGAATACTTTCTAAGTTTATTAATTTCTCTTTATTCTTAAGGAACAGTTTTTGTAAAACTTTACAAATTATATGTATTTTAGTAAAACAAATATTTTTTCGTATCTTACTTCATCATTCTTTCTCATCAATATTCTTGTTAGTCAGGTGCATTATTAATTCTGTAATAAACACATTTTCCATTAACGACAACAATTTTCTAATAAATTAAGATTAATATTTCATTTTCTTAATTTGAGAAAATTAAGAGACTTTGTATAAACCACATTCATTGTAAGGTGGGGCTGTGGCCTTATTTGAATACATATTAAATAATGAATTATTCTTCTGCTTCTTCTACCTCTTCGTCTAGATCTTTTGACCTGTTCTGGCAGAAAGCTGCTACTCTCGGGACGTCAAGATCTTACTGTCCCTCCATCTTTCTGGCCATCGTCCAAGAAGTCGATGACTAGGTGGAATTTCATCAGCTGCAATATTAAGAACTCTGGAGTTGTTCATTTTGTTTTCATGACCTCTCCAGAACTGTGATTGCCCTTAAAATTTTCGTTTCCGATGTTCTCAGCAGATTCTATGTTCTGTTTGTCAGCTCTTGTTTCTACAACGTATGTACATAATTGACGTCAATATTTCTTGTATATCCATACTTTGCTTTCTTTCGTGTGTTTGTTTCTCCAAATAATATTACAAATTGATTATTCTTTAAATTTAATTGGATTTTAATTTTATTTGATTTGGTGTTGAGGGACTTTTTTATTTCTAACATATCTAAATTATCTACATAAACGCTTTTAAAATTAAATGCAAAATTTCAATACCGTTTTTGAATTATTACATGTTTTTTACATCCTTTTTATATAATTATCTTTACCTGTTGTTTGTGGTGGAATCTTGTAATTGACTTTTCATCAACATTCCGAATGGTTACAGCTCTGAAACTTACAACATTTACGTTAAGTGGATGATTTTACATTAGGAAATCATTTTCTACATGATTAAGTCACCATTCCGATTAAAATTAATGTTTTTCAATTATTATCGAGAGCTCAGTCGTAAAGTATAGTATTTGAACTTGGATAAGCAATTTAAATTTGGATGATGTTAAAAAATCTATTACGAATGCATGCAAATAATGGGTTTAAAAACATTAATCAATTTTTTTTTATTTACTTGTTCAATAAGAATCTTTTAAAAATTTCATTTATGGAAGTTATTGTACGTCCGTCCTGACAAAGATACAGTACGGCAGGGGCGTGCAAAAACCATGACTTTTTTCTAAACATATATTTTGAAAAGAAACCGAAATAAGAGATATAATATCGTAATATTAACATTTTATTCAAATTTTCATATTTCATAATATTCTGCCGGATAAATATTTAATTTCTTTATTTTTTCCCGAATATACAGTTAAATAAAAGTCATGCTTCTTGTTCCCACTGCACGCGCCTGCAGTACGGTATCGAAACCGGTAGATAATTAAAAACAATCAGTGGGGTTAATACGATTATCAAAATTATTAGATTTCTCAAATTATAATTTTGCCCAAGCACAAATTCAACGCTATAAACATAAAAATATGAATATTTCAGCCGTCGAGTTGTTCACACCTGCTCCATATTTTTCCGCAGCTTCACAAACTCTGAATGCAATTTTCTCAAACTTCGGAAGGAACTCAATCAGAAGCTCCCCATCTCATTGTGAAAAATGCATTTATTCAAACAACTGCCGAGATTGTCTCGATTCTTTGCGGATCGCATTAAATGCACCGAGAGAAAATCCGCGTGAATTATGATCTTTTCAATTTCTAAATGTTTATTTAAGCACCATCTCGAAAGCGATCCGAAAAATAAATAAATGCATAAGAAGAGCAATTTGTTGAAATTTTGGTAAAACTTCTTGCATGGTAATCCAATGGTCGATGTTTCAACTCTCAATACCTGGACACCAGTTAGTCCTATTTTCATGGAAAAAGCGTTTAACCGAGTCGATAGTGCACGGTCACAAATTTTTTGTATGTCTTGAATAAGTCTGCCTTTAGCATTCGGATCCTTCGGTGTTCTGAAAAATGTCACGATGGTTGTAAGGAATGTGAAAAAATGGCTATCACTCAAGTGAGGAATACGAAAACACGCGTATGGTTTGAAATGAAGTTTATTCATCCGGGATGACAGATTTGCTATTAATAGGTTACTTACACCACACACTGCCGTCAGTACCGCAGTCAAGAAAAGAATGGCAAGGTGGAGGGTAAAAGTGTGTAATTTCGTTTTATATATTTGAGTATTAATTTATTAAGATAAATAATTGAAGTGTCACAGAAATGAAGCCATTTATTTGAGAAACGTGTATGGAAATCTTTCACCCAGGACTTACATGAGGCTTGTATGAGCTGGCTTAAATGATCACTTTACACAATGCAACGTTCACCGATTCAATTGTAAGAACATGCAAACATTATAAAAAAAAACCTTCCACATATATAAAGCGACTATGTTAGAGTCATCTGTAGTCATTCTCATGAAATAGTATACGTAGTTTTTGCAACTGGTAATGTCACCTCTATATTTTTAATTTGGAGTGTTAAACAATATTCTTTTTATTGTGTATACCTACGTAAATAAACAAAAAATAATAATAATATTCATCATTTTTTTATTATTATCATTAGTTTATACTATTTTCCTATTTTTCAAGTTTATATTTTTTTAGTTTAAATTATTATCCTAGTTTTAATATTTTATGAAAAGTGATGAAAAAAAAATGTTTGTAAGAAAAAAGTAGCAGTTAAAATCAATGCTCTTTTTGCCAGTTAAAAAATTCTAAAAATATGGAACCAACAATATGATGCCTTAACTTATTTTTGACAG
Organism: Agrypnia vestita; assembly: GCA_016648135.1. Lineage (NCBI taxonomy): Eukaryota > Metazoa > Arthropoda > Insecta > Trichoptera > Phryganeidae > Agrypnia > Agrypnia vestita. The sequence continues at coordinate 75,827 of JADDOH010004311.1, forward strand.
ATGAATTGAAGTTTAAAAGCATCATAGCAATTATGTAAATAATGTAGAGAATCATTTTTAAAAAATCTATTTATTTATGTATTAAACAGTAATGTAATAAGTGTGCTCTGTTTTTAAGGCTATCTCAAATTTATGTATATATTTCTTAATTAATATTGTCACGATATGGTGGAAACGGAAGGCATTGCACGTAATTTTACAGCACTCTACAACTTTTACAGTAAATTGGAAATTACGACAAAGGTCTAGGATAATCTACTAGATTCCGGAAACATCGCCAATATATAAATACGCAACGAAATCGCATTGGACAAATAGTATTTGATGTTTTTTTGTCAAGCGAGATGAGTCCATATAATTGCGAGTTGACGAAAAACAAGCCATAGACATAACGGTGCGAAGTGGGTGGGTATTAACGTGCGGATTTTTCTAGTGCGAACCTGAGCAATTTAAATAACGTACATCAGTGTATCAGATACGCAGAAGTACCTAATAATAAGTGTGAAGCGAAGAAATAAGTATGAATTAAAGAGCAGTGATCCGATTAAATTCGTATCCAGTTGATTAATAAAACTGTGTTTCATCTGCTTTTCACAATCTCGCGACGGTATATTTGTGAACTTATAAGAGTAGGATCGAGGTTGAAAATGTAGTCAGAAGTGTTAGTGGAGTGTACACGTGAGATTATGGATGTTCCGGTATAAAATGTGTAAAATATTCCACAAACATCCATTATTTAGCTTCATTAGCTACGGAAATCCGTGATATTCTCGAATAAGCCCGGAAAAGTTGTAAATGTGTCGCGGGATATTGAAATTTGTGAGCGGCCGACATTATTCCGTTCGTGAATTATTCCGCAAATGGTGGCCGCCCTGCTTCCAACAATTAAATAAACACGGCTTATTATAAATCAGGACCCACGAAAATACAAGCCGCGTCTAAAAGCATTAATTAACGTATATTTTAACACCATTCGTCCGAAACACAAACAACCCGGGAGTTTCGCGAATATTTCGGTGACATATTTCACATCTAAAGGATCTTCAAAGCGGACACTGCAGGACGTGGTCCCTTTTCCGCTGTGGAGCAATGAAATAATGTAACATGAATCACAACTTTTATACAGTGAATTTTAAATTGTGACAGTCAGCCAGCTTTTCATAATTCAGAGGCTGTGTAATTTTTTTAAAACAAAGGTATTTCCTAAAGAGCTCAAGAAAATACGTGACTCTTATGTTCAGTATTTATCTTTTAATTTTATTTTTTAACAAACAGACCGTCAACAGGTCACATATGAGGTATAAAGTCAGAAACATTGGAGAAAAAAATGCAAACTTTGATATTGCATATATTCGTAACTCTCGCTTTAATTTTCGACTCATTTTCAAGACAGGAATCCACCTATAAAGTTTTTGCTTTTAGCTATATATATATACCCTGTATAATGACAGAAGGGGCAAGGAAACTTTGTAAAAATGCTATTCGAACAAAAACTGACTGAAGGTGTTGCCATTAGAATCGCCTTTGTATTCGGGTATTTGCGAGGGCTGCCGAAGGTTGACGAATCTTTCTATCCCCCCGCCCAACCCCCCTCCCTCAGACGCCACGGCGGGGTCAACTGTATATGGTCCTAATAAATGGTCCTAGAGTGATTTTTTTATAGACACTTTATGCTTGAAGTGAGTGAGTGAAGTTTTGACAGCGCACAATCATTTTTGGTACCTAACATCTCATGACATTATTATTAATATTATAATGAATCCCTGAGGCAAATTTTTGAAATTTCAATGAATAAAAATATAAATAGAAATTATTATATTCTAGCGTTGAGCCCACTTTATCTTAAAATGCCTGCCTATATAAAATTTAATGCCCGTTTGCTATACAATTCTAAATCAATATAAATATTTTCGCGAGATGGTGGAATTAGGGAATCGTTACGCACTATCGAAATCTATCGAAATGTTACTTTTCTCGTAATTTCTTGAAACATCGCGATACGACATTTATCTATAAAAGGAGGTCGGCCGGCTTCTGCGCTTCAGGCATCATTGACGTTCAATAAGTGCGATATAAAAATGCCAAATTGCTAGCGATAAAACAGTGTGACTGCACGCGTAAACATAATCGATGCTATAGAAAAAACTTAATAAAAAAGAGTGACTAGATATAATAAGTGCGAATTACCAATTAGATAAAAAGTGTGTGAAATATTCTAAAAATAATAAGTAACTGAATTTAAAAACAATGCTCTAGCTAAATTCGATTCCAGTGCCCAGCGCAATGAATAAAAGTTTAAATAACCATAATTAATATAATTAATTAAAATAAACTTTGTTTTCACCACTTTTGTAATGTTTCAGAGCCCATGATCCCTTCATCAGGATAAAATTGTATAGACAATCAAAGTACAAAAATTATATATGGAAAATTCATAATAATGAAGGACCTACTCACATGAAAATAAAATTTAAGAGAACTATTTGTGAAAAGGACCATGTTATTTATAATATCCAATTTACTATAAACACTTTTTCTTATATCCGAAATTTCTAATTATTTTATTTAAAAATAAAAAAATCGCCTCCCAGAGCCATGTCCCGTGATAATATATAATTACTTTTAAGGACCCTGTGGAAAATACAGGCAATCTTGAAAAATATTCATTTTCCTATATTCTATAAGGTCTGCAAAATGAATTCGTGACATTTCGCCGAAACTTTCCCAAATATTTTTTCGCGCTCCATGCGCCTATTGCGTTGTGTATCAAGCACGGTGAAAATGGAATTTGCATACGTTTTGCTCGGTCCGACCGAAAGTAATTTCCCGCGATGACGTCACTATTCGGGACCGGTCAAAAGCCTCAACCAGCTGACCGAATATTGCGTGCGCGAAATATCAATCATGCGGTTGCACACCACGTCCGCTGTTCAAAGGTTAGGTCACCAAAATATCAACTTTTATTTGAACGCGATAATTTGCTTCCATTTCATAGTCATACCAGAGTTGCTTCGCCCGGAGTTCAATGTGTGCAGAGGGTGCCAAAAAATACGTGCACACTTGTTAGAGTTGAGTTTGTATGTATTTTTCTTTGAATAAATTGAATTGAATTGCGTCAACGATACGTAATGTGTGGGGTATAAAAGCAATGACAGCAATATTCAAAAATTTACAAAAACGTTTCGAATGCGGTCAGCGAGATTCAATAATTAAAAACTAGCTGTGACCTATCAAAAATGATGGTACTTTTACATGCCGGTTCCAAAAGAATAAGTATTTACTTATTTATAGCCGATATCCATGTTATAAGTATTTTCATCAAAATATTTGACCATTTTTTAAGTTAAATGCACCTACTATTCTTAAGCCTGGCGATCGGGCGGAACATGAAATGATTCGCGACATTGTTAAATCCTATATACACTATATTTTTGACCGGTAATGCAGGCTTGGCGATAGCAACATCGCTATCGTGGCCGCTTTCGGGTTTGCTGGCCCGAGGTTCAAGCCCCATCTCCGATGGTTAAATTTGTTCTTTTTAGCCGTGAATTAGAACGGAATATCAGACGTTATACGAAATTATAGATGGACAGACAAATAGACAGACAGATTGACAGATAGACTGACAGATTGACAGATGGACAGACGGATAGACAGACAGTGAAATTATTTTTTTTGATGTGCTGATTTCTAGATTCTATGTTGTTTCCTATAAATTTAGATATAGGATATGTTTCCTATAAAATATAAAATTCAATTTTTTTGAATATAGTTGCTTTTGCTTTTAAACCTCACATGTGATGTTTTCTCTGAAGATGTATTTATTTGCAAGAATGAAAGCGTCACATGAAAGGAAAGTTTCAATTAAAATAGCGAGGTTACGGCTTTTATTCGAAAAGTACATTTTTTTTTAATTGCTCAAATCCTTGAAAGTTGTGGTTTAATATAGAAAATTTCATTTAAAAACAACCACAGTGAAGATCTATGCTTGCAATATAGCATCACTATCGTAAAATGTAAGTCAAAAGTTTTTTCGTTTTTTGAAGTTTATACACATTTTTCGGTCATTTCAGTAAATGAATATTATTTTCCTTTTTTTTTGACTAAAAATCGAAGATATTATTTGTAATTTATCTGCGTGAATTTGTCCGATGAACGAGGGTGACAGACGGCATGAAAGAAAGAGAGAAAATGTGAAAAAGCGCGAGGCGCCATTTTGCGGGCTATTCTTATTACGCAGTCCTTAACCCGTAAACATTGCAGAATATTTGCTATACCGAATTATTGTCGCGGGAAGACATAAACACCAAGACGAAGCCAATGTGTTTCATTGTTTCACATTCGCAGCATCAAGGTTCCTCTCCTGACACAAGAGAGGGAATATAACTGGTGCAGCTGATAACAAATGCATTAAATTATTTATTTAATATATACAATAGTATATAAGTATGTAAGATAATAAAATTATATACACAAGCACAAACCATCAACACAAATTCAAAATCACTTATCGTCATCAACTCACATGACGACATTTGGAATTATCTCCTTACAATATATCGCCTATACGGAATACAACACATTTCCTAGAGAACTTAAGTCTCCAGTAATGAATAAAATCTGAAAAACTCTAAAAATATATTTTCCATAGCTATATAGACCTTTGATGCTTCCCTTCATTAAAATACTTTAATACCAGGGGCATACAGTGGAAACAAGGAGCTTGACTTTTTCATAAGCATATATTTTGAAAAGAAATCGAAATAAAAGATATATCTCGGAATATTCAAATCACATCATCATAATCATTCTTGGCACTACAACCCTTGGCCTCCTCAATAATTTTCCTCCACTCATCTCGGTCTAGTGCCAGCTCTCTCCAGTATCGAAGCTCTAAGGCAGAGATATCTTTGAGGACGTTGTCACTCCATCTTAATTTTGGCCTTCCTAAGCTCCTTCGCCCTATTGGCCTTGAGTTCAGCAGGAACTTTGGTGCTTGATGCTCGGACATTCTTTCCACATGACCCAGCCACCGAAATTCAAATCACAATAATTAATATATTATCCAGATGTTAATATTTCATAATATTCTGTCAGATAAATATTTAATTTCGATATTTTTTTCCCAAATAAATAAAAGTCATGCTTCTTGTTCCCGCTACACGCGCTTGCTTAATACATAATTAGCATCTGTACACAATTTTTCATTTATTTTTTCGATCTCTCTGATTAAACCTTATTCTTAATAATTTTAATTCTATCTTACCCTAGTGTTTAATGTTTTTCTTCCCAAAATGAGTTTTCTAAAGCATTGGGAATAATAATTTGTAATGAATAATTAATTAAATAAAGAAAATGTTCGCAGGAATGAAATAAGCTTCATCATATCATTGGAATGTATACTTTTTATCTTATTAAAATATTTTTAACTCTGAAATAAACACATTAAAATACATTAAAACACCATAGTTTATGATGAAAACGAAATTTCAAGCTAAAAATTTTCGCGTCTTCCTAGAAAATACAAACAGAATAGATATATCTATAAGTTAATATGCCAAGGATCTCTGGTGACATGAAGGATACTAAAGATATAGTAGAGGGTTTATATTTTTACATATCGTAGGCTAGAAAATGTGAGCAGGGAGGAGGGGCCGTACGGCGTCATATTGGCTAGATTTAATTTAATAAAAGGTATACCAATTTCAGCTTGCCACTTGTTTTGTGGATCCATATGAAAGACCCAGTTTTGACAAAAAATTTTAAAATATCCATCTTCATTTTTACTGTATGTCAATTTCAATGTCAACTTTATTTCAAAATAAATATTAGATATCGATCTAAAATGGTGAAATGATAAAAAAAGCTATCTACCTCAGAACAGGTATTTCTATATATCTAGCAAAGTAGGTATAGCCAAGAGGCTTGCTGCATTTTATCCTATATTTACATGTATTTTTTGTGTGTACGTATCAAGCAATTCAATGTCTTTTGTCCAATAAACGCCAATTTATCAGTAATGGAATTAAATTTATATTATTTTAACCCACGAAATGTGGACAGTTTTTAATGGGCAGAGAAAGTATGCACATCTTTTTAAAGAATTTCATACGCCATTTCTATGACAGAAACATTAATTTCAGACATTTTAGAAGAAAATTTACGAGCCAGATTTTACAACGGATTATACATCTGAAAAAAATCAACAGAAGATCAATTTTATATTTCATTAAAGATTATTTAAAAATTGCTTAAATAATATTAACGAATACTGTATTTTAATTAAAGAACAGGGACCAAAATATAGCTTCAATGTAGATTGAAATTTCATAGAATTTTTTTTTAATTGGAGAATAAAACCGGAAAATGAAACGTCAAAAGATTTTTGTAAATGTCGTATAAAATTTAATATAAAATAATGAATATTTGGTTTCATTTGAAATGAAAAGCTCGCTGAGCGTTATACTTTTTAAAAACCTAAAGTTAGATAATTTAAAATATTGTCAATCTTTTTTACATAATTCATAGCTTAAGAAATTAAACTAGTGATTTTTTATATGGTATTTTTCGAACCATAGGCATCATTCTACATTAACTTAAATCGTGGTGAGTCTTAGGATTTTAAGATAGTTATTTTCACGGGAGTGTAAAAACAAAGATAATTGCGCATAATCGAGGATTTTGGAACTCGTTTAGAACAAATTGGAAATTACTAATAGGACTGGAACCCCTTATTGTTCTAAGACAGGATAAAAACAATGAAATGTGTGCTGTTTGCGGATGACCTGAAAATTTATTCTAATATTACGAGTGTATGTGAAATGTATGAATGTTTTAAATTACAAAAATACTAAGATGCGTTTATGGACTGGACTGAGGAGAACAATCTGTATTTTAATATAAAAACGTGTGCATGTCCTAACTACAGTTCAGTAACACTAATAAAGTTAGATTATTATTATAGATAAGATTAAAAATAAAATACACGCGTTGCTTAGATCAAGGATCTCTCTTTCTTTCGGACTTCTCTCTCACATCGGACTTTCTCAAATCACATAAACCAATTAATTACAACAGGTTTTAGGTTTTATAACACATATATCAAAAGGATTTTCGAACAACAAGTGCATCGAGCAAATGTACAATTTCATTATTCGTTCAAAATTGGAAATCAGATTGGCAGTTTGAAGCCCACACCAAAAGAAATACATTGACACGATTGAGCAGATTCAAAAGAAATTCTTGCGCAGAACAGAATTATATCCTACACGAACCATGAAGTACTGCTGAGAAAATACAACTACCGCAGCCTCGAGTCGTGCAGACAGGAGGGTCTAGTCATGTTGGGGGTTAAAATTTTAAGAAATATAATTGATGCTCCGAACTTGCTAGAGAATTATGCCCTGTTTATACAAATATTTGCGAAATCGAGTTCATGCGCTATTTCATGTCCTAAAATGCAGTACGGATGTAATGAATAAGCACACTATAACGCACGGTGTGCAACTCCTAAATGAACTGAGCGATCATGTCGATTTATTTAATGATACCATTGAAAGAATCAAACAGAGGATCGCTTCCATATAGGTACTCACTCCAAATTATAATTAGCGTAGTAAATGGAACCATCTGTTTTGAAATTAAACAAAAATACGCAGGAATATCCCGGAAGATTCACGAAATTACGGTTTCTTATAAAAGCAGGCTACTCCATTTTTGCGCATTATCAGCTGTTTATTTAACGCTGTAAAAAGAACGCTCTTCCTTGCCTTCTGTGCAACATTATATACATGTGAACTCTGGACAAATTATAAAAAGAGCAGCATAGAAAGACTTCGCATACAATATAACAACGCCTTTCGTATGATGTTTGGCCTTCCCAGATATTGCAGCGCTTCCGGTATGTTCACTGAGGGGCGTGTTCCCAACTTTGCAGCCCTCTTAAGATCCAGGGTGGCAGGGATGAGGGAAAGGATATACAGCTCCGGAAATATCCTTATCCTGGAAGCCCGTCTTACTCCAGAATCCAGCATCGATGCACACTGGAGAAAGATACTGGCCCCGCATAATTGACTTGCCATCGCTCGCTAAAGCCGATATTTTACCGTATATTTCTTTTGATTACTTCTAATACTTCTCTTCTATTTTATATGTTCTTCTTCTATTTTACTATTTCTCTTTTGTTTTTTATATAATATTTTTAATGTGTGTATTTTCTTTTATATGGAATGTGTGGGATTGCACGAACCTCCCCACATTCTGGAATAAAGCTATATTTATTTATTTATTTATTATTTATTTACTTTTTCATTATCATTATCATAATCAGATTGTATTAATATACTGTATAGACTAATTTGAACTGGGAATTTTCTCAAAGATTTTCACAATTTTATTTGACATGTTAAAAAAAAATAATAATGTTTGATTAAAATTATCTTACAGATATTCCAACGCTTCTTCTTCTTCTTCTTCCTCAGCCTTATTCCCTCCACTGCTGGATGTAGGCCTCTTCCATTTTTTTCCACTCGTCTCTGTTTCTCCCCATTCGCATCCAGGTTCTTCCTGCTTGCTGGACTATGTCATCGGACCACCTTTTGGGAGGTCTTCCGACGCTACTATTTTTTGTCCAGGGCCTCCACTGTAGGATTCTGGGTGCCCATCTAGTATCCTCCTGTCGAGCCATATGTCCAGCCCACTGCCATTTAAGTTTTGCAATACGGTCCATAATATCAGCAACTTTTGTTCGGCGTCTTATTTCTTCATTTCTGATTTTATCCCATTCCAACGCTATCGGGGCAAAATCCCTCGATAGTTCTCCTTACTCTGAGCTTTCTATTGGGAAGTTAAGTTACAAAATATTCTCTAGATATGTTCAATTCCTACCCACCATATTCTCCCGGTGGTCTTCGCTATTGGTGATCTTCCAATTAGTCTGCTCCTTTTCTTCTGCCGGCTGGCTGTGAGGTTCTTTAAGCAGAATGACACAAAATATATCTTTTTTTAAATTTTGACTCCCGCATGAATCAAAACCCTTCCGTTCCGGTGCGACACAGATAATTACGTATCCCCAGATATCTAAAAACTAAATACTGCCAAATACGTTAGAAGAATAAATGCGTTACAAAAGAATTCAGAAATATTAAAATTATAACGAAATCTTTGAAGTCACTTTATCTCTACAAAAATTAATTTTAGGGCAATGATGTTGGAATGTTCTCGACTCATTATTAATGTACCTATAAATTATTGTAGAGTAATAGTTGATAATTCAAATACTTATAAAATTTACAAAAAATACGCTTAAAATGCTAATAAATTGTTATATAAATAATTTTCAATTTTCTTATCCAATAGAATCTAATACAAATACTGATACCTATATGCGAGTTAACCTAAAATACTGCAAAATATCCATTATGTCTACAAAACTGACAAAATCAAGTAGCGTTTATTTTGAAATAAAATCAAGGGGAAAAGTTTGAAAACTGCACCGTGAAAATTGTCAGACATTCAACACTAAGGGTGTTTAAGCTTTCACAAAGTTTATCCTGCCTTTTAAAAGTTGGAGAGGTAAAATGACATTTTCAAAAGTCTTGACGAAGCGATGCATTAGCTGCATTTTGGCTACTTTTTGGTTCAAAAACTCGATCTTTTAAACAGGAGTTTACAACCTTTTCAAATCAAACAGCATTAATATTGTGTAACACTGCGTACCTACTGAGTGCCAAAAATTTACAACGATGTCACGCAATGGCGCTCAGTTAACGGGAACCTCAGACTGTTACGCACGCAATTCTGTATCACTTATCCGTAACTGCATTATTTTTCGAGAAAATTCTACGCCTTTCTATTTCACAGTAACAAACTACGCACAATAATCTGGAACGTTCCATATGTCTTGTTACCTCTGGAATAAACTTATCGGGGGAATTTTGGCTATATAAGGAGTCACACCACGCTGGATCAAGCAATTCAGTTTGTGACGTTAACAAGACGATATTTCCGTGATGCTATCGTGTTAACCAGTGTGATCAGTGATTCGTGATATTACAACACGCGATATTAGTAAGTGACCAGCGCAAGCTGGTTAAATTCTTGCTGGTTAAATGCTTCTCTTAATATAGGTAAATGATACAAAAACTGTGTTGTTGCGGTGTTGGATTTAAAGTAGATTTATTTTACTTACCTGTATGACTATTTCCAAGCATAGCTGGCGATAACTAGTTTTTATCTAAATGAGCATTGCTCGCAAACGACTGGTTGGCTATTCCAGCTTTAGACAAGGCATAAGTTTGAGGTGCAGATTTAAATCTGTGGACACATTCCCTGAGTCGAGACTTTAAAAATGCATCTCCGACATCCACGATAACTTTTGTAGGATAGAAACGTGATTTATTCTAAAGAACTCCACATGTTTTAGTTGTCCGTACCGGAAGTAGGTTTTTACATTTATATTAGGAAAAAACTACCACATTTTTTAATAATCCAGATGCAATTTTAAAATATTCAATGCGTGGTTTCTGGGATTATTTTGAAAATATCTACACGAAGCATGAATGTAGATAAAAATTTCGATTACGCTATCCAGTTTTTTTATCATTTTTATCTGCCAAGGAATTTCAAAAAGAAACAGCGAATTCTTCTGATTTGTGTTTTCTAGGAAACTATGCCGTGATTTTACGACCTTTCTAGCCGACGTTCGGCACGTTTCAACAATACACATATGAGACGCACGCTATGTTCCGCATTAGAATGTATTATTTGTTATGTGTTCAATATTACTTAACGGAATTTTAGACTACTGGACATGCTTTTTCTTTTCAGTTTTTATTTTAAGTTCACTTTTCACGCAGTGGGGTTTTTTGATTATTTAAATTTACTTTTTTGTCCGCAGAATTCTTTCTTCTGTGTGTATGTTTACAATTAATACTTTAACGATCAAATTATATATATGGTGAAACTTTTGCCTTAAATCAGAAACTTTGTTATTGGCCCAAATTATACTGAATTAATAGATCTACAAAGGGGATCTTCCTGGCAATACCAATTTAACTTTTCGATGTGAGAGATGTCTCCCTCATCCACCATTTGATATTTTTCGCCAAAGCACAGCTTCATAAGACGTCCGATTAAGATTAATAATTTAGATACGTATATTATTTATGTAAAGCTCAATTCAAAAGCAGTAATGTGTTGTTATTTGGATGGCGCACAATCACGAAATTTGATATCATTGGCCTTGGAGATCATGCGCCTTGCATTGCAATAATTATAATTCAATTTTTGTAATAGAATTCACCGTCCTATATACTTAATAGTTTTCTCGTGGTTTCATTCACACAATTTATTATATAACTATGGTTAGTAATTAAATATTCAAAATCAAATTAAAAACAACATTTTATTTGAATAAAATAATTTGTTTTCACAGTCACCTGCAAAATTTCAAGGTTGCATTATATATTTATTCGAAATTCTTCCGATATTGTTTCATAAAAAATAATAATTCAAAATGAGTAATATAGTGTTACTGACTACATTAGATTTATTCCGTTCACAACGATTTTATAAAATGTCATAAGTGATAACAATACGAAAAGCAGAAGAGATTTTTTTATAATTGTATACGAGTATTTCTTGTAATACTTTATAAAGTATTGTAACGACATGGTAGAATCGGAAGAAGGAAGCACTATTGATATATCTCAAACGCTTCACAACATCTGGAATCGACTGAGACATTTTAATAAACACCGGAAATGTCGACTAAATACTATAAATATGTAGAATGTCTCAAAAATTCGATAACTAACATTTTTCGTATAAAAATATGAAGTAAATGCCGCTCGAAATAGTTAAACGTCGCAGACATTTGACAAGTGTGACGCAACCAGCACTAATACCAGCAAAGCAGTGTGGCGAGCGCGTGTTTAATCGAGTGACAGATATTCGGGCGAAGTACTTACGTGCGAAGTTAAGCAGAATATTTTCGAAAGTCTCGATCGATATGATAGCAATATTAAAAATATTCCACAGACGAGCGATTATATTTAAATATTCTAGAAACATTTAATGACTGTGAATTTAAGAACAGTGCTCTATTTTTGTGAAAAAAAAACTTAAATTAATTTTGAGAGTTAAATTTGACTTAGGTACACAGCCACGGTCCCGTCACAGTATCATTACCTGACATGATTGTACAATAATTCGGTTCAATAACTTTTCTCAAAATGTTCGAATTTAATTAAATGTTTATTTTTAGTTCCTTTGAAAGCCTGAAATAATAAACCATTTCTTAGAAAATTATATAGATATTTAAATAAATTATTTTAATTTAAACGGAAAATATGGTTTAATATTATGGTATTTATTTCGTTATAATTTTAATAAGAAAAATTAAACGATATCTAAAGCAACTTAAACACGAATTTGTACATTTTGAAATACGCATTTAACATTAAAAAAACTTATATCTTCAAAAAGAACAAAATGACATTATTACTATTGAGTGGAGGTGGATGAGCACTCCGGTTTAGGATGAGTTGAAGCGGTGTTGATGATGTAAAGTCACGATGGTTTTACAGAATTTATTGAATTGCAAAAGTAAAAGTAATAAAGAATACAGTAAGTACAAAGGTTACAAGTGAAAGCGTGACGTTCGAAGGTATGACGGCGAGGGCTTCCGCTATACGAGCCGTTCACTGGGGAAGTGAGATAGAATGTTCTGGAGACTACCGTTTTTATAGTTGTCGTGAACAAAGGACTCGGTGCATTATGACTTCGTCTTACTCAGCCGCTCGTGTGGGTAATATTTAGTCTGGTCAGCAAGGTGAGTTGCCTCGCTTTTCATGCCCTCTGCTATACGCGCCTGTATACTCGGTCATTGGTCCGGCTTACATTGTCGCCCGTTTTACGGATTCAGCGTTCTGATTTCGACCTTTGCGTCGGGGGGAATAGCCTGCCATGCTTGATTATCGGCGTATGCTGTGCCTCTTTACACGTGTACATGTGAGCGTCTTTGGCCACCACACTATAATTACTAATACAAATTAACTTTTTTTACCACTTAATTATTGAAAATATCCACATGTTTCAGAACCAATGGCCTCTTCATCAGGATTCAATAAATACGAATACATTTAAAAACAAAAAATTAAGTATGGACATAAAATAATATATTTTGGAAATGAATAAATAATTATGTAATGACATGAAAAAATATTTAAATGATAATGATTTGTAAAATTGACCTGGTTATTAATAATATCCAGTGTATATTTTATTATATGTTTAATGAAAGCAAAGTATATTTATTAATTATATTAAAATAAATTATCTTACGTAATACACGATTAAGGAATAGAATAAGACTTACATTGAGAAGGCCAAATTCAATGAAGATTTTAAATGAAATGCCAGTGGACAAAAGGAAGGAGGAAAATTTTTTAAATTAAATTTTATAAACTCCTAAAAATACATTTTTATTCCCCTGCAAATAAAATTCATTAACTTTACTCATTGATTAAATTTAATAATTTTGTGCAATTATTTTAGTATGCATGGTCTGTGGTGAGAAGAAATATCTTCGCTAAATAGCCAATTACCGTTCACCAAACAATCGATTGGAATTAAACTTTCCGACCAATTGAATATTTGCGCGCAATTGACAATTTGCATTTGAAATTATTTGTTGATTTATTTGAATGTGCTTAATATTGGAAATTTTACTAGTCTATTCAATTTTCAGCGGATTGCTGACAATTGCAGACACTAATTTATTTTAATTTGTTTATACTTTAAATGAAAATACAATAAATGCATTCAAATAGTTGTCTTGTTTTCTTCTATTTTCAAATTCTTAAATTGATCGTGTTGACACGTTTCAGGTTACAGTTAGTTTCTTATTAAGTTTTTAATTATTTCAAATATAGAATATTATTATTTTTTTCATTTTCTTGTAAAATGAAAAAAATCACAAGGCATGCATGTTACTACAGAAATATAATTTATCTAAATTTAAATTATATATTAATCACCAACCCTTTTAATAATGAATTATCTTATGTATTATGTACATTTGGATATTTAATATTTTCGACAATTTTCAAACATTCGACTTACGAACGTCCATGTCTCATTATTTGATTGACTGCAAAAACCAGAATTGTGGTATAAATTTAATTTTTGGCGACAACGCGTAAGATTACTTTCTGTCGCTATCTGCGTACAGAACCCACGCTTTCAGTAATGTTCACAGTAGGCACGTCCGTGTACTAAACTACTAAATGATTTGTATAAATTCCAACTCTACCCTATATCTATGAACAATGGTTATTATTTATTATAACAAATTCGGGATGCCTCGGCTAGCTGTTTATATTAATAAAAAGAAAAAAATATGTTTTAAAACAGTTTTCATAGAAAAATCAACATGCAACAGGTAAAGAGTTATGTATGGTTAGTGTAATACTGTAGACACAATCAATAAATAAAAATTAATTAAATAAAGAACCTATACATTTATAAACAGTAATCATTTAAATTTGTTTTCACATTAGTTATTTAACTCATATATATTTTTTGTTTTTTAATTTTGACTAACGATTTTTATTTAAGTATACGTTGTATCTGTATACCGAAGAAAGGATCATTGGCCCCAGAACATTTTTTTTTCAATAAATAGTTATCTTCAATACTGTTTGTTCTCTTTATTATTAATAACAGTATTATCAAAAATTTAATTCGCTATCATTGAAGAAGTTACCATGTCCAACTAGGGAATAAATTATTACAGTTAAGCATAAATATAACAATATTAAAAGTATCCGGTGTTATTTTTATTAAGTTATAGGTACTTACACTGTTATCCATTGTCATTATTTTACAGGAAGATATTGATATCTGAACATCATAACTTACCTGAAACAAACAAAGAAATTTATTAGTTATAAAAATTATAATTGTAACTAAAGTAATTAAGAATGATTAGTTTTGTACTTGCTTTTATTAAAATATTTCAGGGAAGGTACAAACATCGAATAATACAATCGGGGGTTACTCGATAGGTAAATGCGCTTGTTCACAATAATATTTTCTTGATCCACTCGATTAAATCAAAGGTCTTGATTTGGGATCCATTCATCCCATCTGGTGCAGTCCTGGTACATGGTATCAGATCGTAGGCAGACATTCTCTTGAAGCTGATTATTTATTAGTGCATCTCCATATTCTCTACATGGTTACCAGGAGATCTTTCACCTGCTCGGGACTATATATTTCTCATTTATTGCAGACGTCAGACTACGACACGGTTTGTTATTCTTAATTAATTTGTATTTTATTGCAGATATTGGACCACGACCTGTTGATTTTTTGTTATATTTTGCTTTGTTTGTAAAATTTCTTCTTTGAAGTGCTAATAAAGAGATTGTTTTGTGGGTGAGGAACAGTGATGTTCTTATCTCCTTGATGAGTCGCCCTTTATACGACTCAGCCCGGAGATGGCCATTAGAGAATAAAATGTCAACTTGGCGACGCATGAGTAGGACCAATATGTCAGCTTTCGCTCATAAAATTGTCCTAGGAATGCAGTGGGCATCCAATCACTGGTCGGTACTCTCGTATCTGCAGGCTTTTCTTTGTGCTACTTTACCAATTCAACATTTAACAAAGGCCAAAGGATTGAGCTTAAGATTACTAAAGATCTCAGAATATTGTAATGGTATGCTAGAATCCGGATTAATTCTGCATTGTCAGAACCTCGTGAAATTTGTCAATTGATTACACTGGCAATAACATTATGGAATACGCTGGAATCGTCTAGGGTCTCTCGTAATCTCTAGAACATTCCACAGGTCTCTCTAGGCGACTGCGAGGAGGCTGACGATCTTTATAAAGGCTGGTGCGCGCATGGCGGAGTTAGTTTATTGTTTCGACGTTTGACGTGCGGCATAGACATTCAGCGTGCGACTAACGACAATAAATTAAGCGGAGTACCTAACTAGCGTTTGAAAGTAAGTGCAAACACAAACGTGAGAATATTGAAGGGAATTTTCATTTTTCAATTTAGAAAGAGATCGAATCAAAAAAAATACTTTGAAATAGTACCTACTCATTAAGAAATAGTGAAATATAGTAGAAGCATTTAACTATAAATTTATGAGCAGGGTTACGATTTTATTTGTGTCTAGCAACATTTGTGAATAAATAAAAACTTTTAATTTGTTTTAGTGTTTTATTTCCCTCCCAAAGCTACGTCTTGTGACAATATGATACCAGAACACAACAGGATATTTTAACTAAAGGCAAGGATTTTCTTATACAAAGCAACCCAGCACCCATCTTATATCTGCCTTTTGGGGAATATAGCCTTCGCTCTTAAGGTGGAAGAAGGCTTCTACTGCTACCTGTTTTTTTTTTATTTAATATAAAAAGATTCATTTTTAAATTTCTAATATTCGTAAGGTAATTATAAATTCGAAAATATAATGCCCATTAAAATGGTCACTATATTTTCGAAATAATTTCTCTCTCATTTTAAGTAGGTAAAATAAAGGGAGGGACATTGTGATCTGAAAATCGCCCCGTTCACCTAAAATTTCCAGACCAAATAAGCTATACAAATACTATGACGCTAGAGAGTTTTCGCTTTAAAGAGATACACAAGACGATCAAATCTATGTTTTAAAATATCGAAGAAAAATGATATGTGAATAACTCTGTTGATATTTAATAATCTGTATGTTCTGCGAATGCCTGCGGGAAGTCGCTACCCGAGCAAGCTTTTCATTCACTCCAGTAGGAACCCAGCATCCCGGACATCCCGTAACAACTATACACAAGTTGTTCCAAGAGGAACTTCGACAGGGCTGGAGGCGGACTGCAGTGCTGTATTCCAGCTGGGTAGTGAAAATGGTAGAAGATGATTTAGTCGTGTGTAATAATTCATAAATATAATAAATAAATGATAAATTCATAACGATAATAATTGGCACAAAAACACATGACTTTTAAAAAAATCTACGAATATGGCTGGGAGATACGTGAAAGTGGTATATCAGAACAAAAGAGTTTCTCAGTGCCAAGCAGTCGAATCTCCGTTATCGAATCGGGCGGACCTCCACTGCGCGCCTACAGATATTCTTTGTTATTTTAACTTGTATCTTTTCACTTGTTCCCGGAGCTTCTCTCTGGCAGGAAATTAAAACATTGATAAACAATCGCTCTTTTATTCCTCAAACCCACAACACTTTTCAAAATATCTTTATTATTTTCTCAAGCGTGGGTATTTTTGTGATCGCTACACTTCTGCCAACCATATATATATATAAAGTTTTATAAAGGACAAATTAATAACCTAAAACTGGAGAAAAAACAATCCAGAAACCTGATAAGGGCTGGTTTTGAACTGAATGCTTCAAATTATTATACCTAATTAATCAAAAGCCCGTCTGGCACACTAAAAGTCATAATTTTCTCATAGAATTTTCAGCACATTTCTGCGGTGTCTCAAGATGTTTTTCCAATAGCTACTAACCACCCACGTTTGAATTCATGATTGGCCATTGAATATAGATTTATTTTACCTCAAGTCAGCTGTATTATACTTCCGTGTAAAAAAAGAACAAAAAAATATAATAAAAGATCTCCTAGTAAATATCGGAAAGGAACTATAAATAAGAAAATTTACGTGTATTACGAATCTATGAAAACTTTTAGTACGACTGTAAATCATTCCACAGCGCTCGTATGCTTATCCAAAAACTTTTATAATTTTCTTTTTCGCGTTCGTTCTGTTATTTCTGAGGACATTGACCTCCTGCCATTACGATTTAGGTACCACCAGCCGTCTCCATTAGATTTGATCCTTTTTCGATGTCATTATTTATGATCGAAATACCTTTTTTTTATTTATAACGCTACAAAGAGCAAATGATAATAACTGTAGCGAATCGCAACACAGGTACAAGACCACATTGACACTAATGAACATGCCCAAAGGCTAGTTGAGTGGAAATTTAATTTGAATAATGTTAATTAGAATTTTTAATAAATTTAAAAAAAAATATCTTGTACATATAATATAGATGTCTCACAGAGACGAAGCTATTTGTATTAAAAAGTATGTATAGAGGTCTTTTGGATGTTTATTGGGCTTATGAACTATCATACGGCTAGCTTAAGTAATCACTTTACACAATGTAACGTTCATCCATTACATTACACCCACGATTGACCACCACATCTATCAAATTTTTGGATGTTGTATATATGTTATTTATATGCCACATTTCACATTTTCCTTTGACTTACACTAACACCATCTACGGTTGAAATTATTCATGCCCTAATATCTAGTGTTTGTATGTTATCGCTGGTATTGACAATTTTTTTTGACCGGAATATGAAGCAATATCTTTTTTATGTATAATATTCATCCGAATTATTAACAAATATGCGCACTAGAATACGCCTGAAAAGTATTTCAAATTTTAACTCCATTTTAGACTACTTTTTATATTCACAATATTTTTCATATATATTGATTAATGACGATCCCTCTGGGATTAAATAAAAAATAAGTTAAGGACGTTACAGAAAGTTATTGACAGACAGATTACATATTTTACTTTTTGCACTTTAATTTGATATTATGTCTGTCCATAGGGGTCATTACCGCCTTGCTGATATTAAAAAAAATAAAAATAATAATAATTAGTTTTAAAAAAATAAAAATAATAATAATGTTTCCCTCTAAATCCCTTTAAGCCCCCTTTACGATTTTTACCTTGAATGACAATTTAAGTGCCTCAGAGAGTTAGGTATGTTGTAAGGGACAATATAAAAAACTATGGGTTTATTTATCTTAACAAAAAACATCAAATATTTACAAATTTTGCCTCCGCTACCGACCATAGTAATCTATACCTTTTATTGAAGGAAAACCACTTAGGTATCTCAGCACTTTTGCGGATTGGGTAAGGATTTTAAATTCCCTTATGGGTAGTTAGACCGTCCGACAACACAAGGGTTGCGGGATCGACCCGGGTAATAGATTGCCTTCCACCCCTAGACCGGAAGGAAACCCTTGCGCAAACAATTATTATGTAAATAAATTATTAATCAACGCCATTAAATGAAACTTTACTGCACCTCCATAGCAGTTTCGTTAAAAAATTGTACGAAAAAATAAAACTACCCCAGAGATGTCTCTAAGGGCCGATTGTTTGATGAGTAGTACATTAGAACAGAAGAGTAGTACATTAGATAGAGTAGAACAGTTGAAAAAATCGTGCTTTTACTCATGTGCGCGCGGTAGAAGTAAATACAAAATTATATTTAATGGGTTTTACATATAAACATGGTCGATTATTTTATTGAGTTTAAGGAAAATTAAAAAAAAATTCAAGTTTCAAGAAAAAGAAAAAAAAATATATAGAAATGTAACCACGAATATTTAAAATAACTGGGAAAAACAAGGACTTTCTTAAAAAACGGTCGAAACATTCAGAAATTCGCATGTAAACAAAATCAGACAGCTGTCAAGAAAAGACAATATGAATATATAAAAACCTGTGCATTTTCAAAAAAGTCCAGTATCACGTTTTATCAATTTTCGGACTAAAACGGTTACGTATTTAAACGTTACGAAATTAAACAAACTTTAACAGCCGCATTGAATGTCGAATGAATGAATGTTTTTTTTGTTATGAAAACGAATATCTAACAATTATGTCGTTTTGGCAATAAATATTTTTTTCGAATATCACTTTTAATTGTTTTTGGCATGGTGACAAACAAAAATTTTCTTAAAAAACAATTAGAACATTCAGATTCTGTTTACATAAATAGAATCTGACAGCTAACAAAACTTCAATATGGCGTCGTTAGTTCTGGTATCGCATTTCCGCTACATGTAGCGTGCGCAACTTCCGTTGTAATTAAAAAATTTACCCTGAATGCATCAAAAGAAGTATAACTTTAAAAAACATTGATGTTTGCGTTTTCCACCAATCAAACAACCCGTTTTCGTAACCCGTGCTTTTTACTTTACTTATAGCATGACCAATGATCGGCTCTTTTTTTTGGGTCGCAATCCTAGGTTGGTCTGCAACAAGCTTTCTCCACTCCTCTCTGTCACCTGCCAGCCTCTTCATTTCTTGGTACATACTTCTACGTAGCTTAATCTCGGGCGGCCTCTACGATTGTTGCCTTCAACATTTCCATTTTTTATTCCATCTCATGTGCACAAAGGCATATCTTGATGACCACAATCTCTCTATATCTTCTATTTTTCACATTCAGCTGCTTCTTAATATTTTTACATTAACGTTACGTATTATACAATGAGTGGATATGCGTAGTACTTTTTATGTCAATCAATATATGAGCATCTATGTGATAATTTATCTTTTTTTTCATGGTTACAAAAATTTCAAAAATTTTCAAATTTCAAAAATTGCATAAAATTTCAAACTATATATTAAAAAAACGCTTTAAAAAATTGATCCTAATTCTATTCTATTTATCAAAATTTAAAATATCTGCATTAAACAGAACATTTTTATGTGATATAAAAAAATTACAACTAGCCGTTAATAAAATAATAAACAATTCAAATATAAAATAATAAATTATGATCATGCTAAAACTACATGAAAGAACGCAAGTCGTATAATTTATATCAGACGACCTTCTCACGCCAAAGTCTTTACACAGAATAAACTGTCAACTAATTTATAAGATAAACATTGTTCTAAGAGCTAGAATCAAGTTATGGTGCAGTTTGTATGCCAGAAAAGTTTGACACGTAAACAATCAAATTTGTCGTAAAAATTACGACAGCGCGCCCCCTCAAAGGTTAAATGGTCATGACCCTAGGAGAATGTGCTTTGTTAAAAAATAAGGAATGGAATATTATTGCTTATAGAGACAATTCCGAAATGTTTTACTTATTCAAGTAGAATATTCAGAATCAATGGAATATAATTAACCCCCTTGTATTGAAATCTACCCTAGGCCTTGTAGAGAACTAGACTCAATTCTAAGTAAAAACCCTTTCACTGCGACAAACCAAAACAAATATATTATAGCAATATTTTTGTATGTATGGTCTGGGGACATTATCACTGGATTTTTTCATTGCTGAATTATTATTTAATATAGATAGCTTTATCTCTGTCAGACCTCTATAATTTATCTTAATTAAATAATGATCCTGCTGTGGACGAATCTAGTAATTGTTTTCTCAGAACATGTATAAACAAATATAAAAAGTATACTGGTCTGTAAAAAGAGTTAAAACATTAATTATTGGGTATTCTTTGTAGTGTATATCTTAAAGAGTGTTGCTTAAACACTGCTTAAAAATATAATGGTATCATTACCAGCTGCATAATCTATGTATTTTGTTTCACTAGAAATGACTACAGATGCCCCTAATTAATTCTTCTCAAATACATGTTTGTATACGGAAAGTTCTCAGAATTGAAACATTTATACAACTTTCACAATTTGGTAATGTGTGGATGTTCTTACGAGGGAATTAGTGAACATTTTATTGCGTAGAGTGAACACTTCAGCCAGCTCATATAGTTTGTAAGCCCTGGGCTATCGTATAAGAGATTTCCATCACGTCTTCATACAAATAGCTTTGTTTCTGTCAGACTTCTATAATTCATCTTAATTAAATGTATTATATTTTTAATTTAGCAAACCGAAAAAATGAGTGTATACACTCGTATATAAGCATCCTGGGCTAGTGGCCTTCAAGAAAAATGAAAGATAATGGTGCTGGACGAGTTTGAAATGTGGTGCTGGCGTCTTTTAATACGTATACTTCAGAAACATTTCAGAGAAACAAATTCTTTAGGAAGATCTAAGGTATAAATTTGGAAAATCCAAAACTATTATTGTGTACGTATAGATGATACACGTAACCTCAATTACGTTATTTTTTGTTCAAATGGCAAAACAAAGCAGAAACGGTCAAAGAAGAGAAAAACGTTAGTAAATTTATATATTCCTCAGGTAATACTTGCGAACGGAATATTTGGTCTAGTGGTAAAACACTTGTCTAAAAAAGAAAAAAATCGAAAAAATAGTAATAACATGGATATAAATGAAAATAGTTATAAAGTCGACATAAATTTCTCCATTTATTGGGAATTCACCAATCCTTAATTACCCAATTTCATGACAAATAACATATTTATTAGAAATTAGTTCATAAGATTTCAATTAACTGTGTAGTTTTGGAGTTAAAATTTTTTTTCATTTAAAAAAGAGAGCCTGGATAACATGCAAAACACATCAACAATTTTACTTTTTTCAAACGATGTTATGGGTTTGTGCATGAAAATAGGATTTATTTGGTGTTTTCCTGGAATGAGACTCAAATTCCCGATTACTAACTTGATAACCCTAAGCGAGTGATTTACCCTCTAGCCCATTTGTACCATTTGGTATGAAAAAATGCCAGTAATTGTGAAAGTGTTCTAAATTTAAATTTAACACAATGATTCATGTTTTTTCACGAACGTGGTTCATTGTCGATAAGGCCATTATCTGCCGATGCCATTTTTCTATCTTAGAACACCACTTTTACTTCCGCCATATTCATGCTTCTCTTGCACACTTGAATCTCTCAACGGGGCCATCTTCCGATATTTTTTGCGTCTGAGGGCGTACGCGAAAGAACCGGCACAATTGTATAGGGTAAGCGGTGAGAGCTTTTTGGATGACTCTGAGAAAAAATATTTCACTCTCATTTGCTCTACTATTGGCTCCATTTAAAAAAGAGGCGACCCGAAAAAGCTACGCCCGACAAAGCCGCGCCAACAAAGCCGCAAAATAAAAATAGAAATATTTAATTGAGGAAAATAAAAACATTAAAAATAAGAAATATGAATGAAAGAGAATATTTTTTGTTTCAAATTCATTTATAAAGCAAAATACAAAAACATTATAATTATTAAGTGAATAAAACAATCAAATAGTTTAAGAAATATTTTAAAAATACACAGAAAAAAATAAAAGTTACAGTTTCTAGATTCAAATAAATGACAGTTTAAATTTCTGAATTATTTGCCAACCTTCTTAAATACCTTAATTAATCCGTATTACCATATTTAAAAAGGCATTAATGCTTGCAGTCTTTCATTTAACTTGACATATTTATATTTCGAAGCATTTGGTCACTTGAAGCCTGCTCTGTATATATTTCTGCTATGAATTCTATGTGATTTTGTTAGGTTAATGTTTTTTTTCATCTAATTAAATTTTACAATTTTTATTCGCACTGCAATGTTGGCGCGGCTTTGTCGTCGCGGCATTTTCGGGATTGTTTTTATTTATTTATTTATTTAATATTCATTGAAGACCAACAGCACAACAAAGAAGCATAGAAAATATTGATATAATATAGGTGGCCAATTACAGGTCTCCACATTTAGAAATATGTTAGTAATGATAAATATTTATGAATTAAACTAAGTGTGTAACATGTAAAAAATTATATAACAAGAAAGAATAAAAAATTTAAACAAAAGAAAAAGAAACTTAATTATTAGCAGAAAAACATAGGCATGTTAAAAAATAATACAAAAAGAATGAACAAGAGAAAAAGAGACTTAATTATTAAGTAGAAAAAAATTCAGCACTCAAAATTTTTCTTAATCTTGTGTGGCTGCGCTCGAACAGATCAATATCCAATAATCTTATCAGTTTATTGAATGCATCGCATACCCTCAAGAAATATGATTTTACGCGGCTTTGTCAGCGCGGCTTTATGGGCGCGACTTTGTCCTGCGCGGGTTTGTAGGGGTGCCAAAAAAGATGATAACGTAATAAAACCATCAAACCAAATTTAATCCGGATTATACTGAACGTAATTGCTAAGTACCAATGCTAAAATATTTTTGTCAGCAGTCGTGAAAGCGTTAAACCTGATTCTGACGTGTTGATTCATATTACTTCAGGCACGTGGCACATTGTTAACCGGGCCATTGTCTGCCGCTGCAGCGTAAAAGGACGGGTAATTGTTGCTCGACGCCTTTGGCGCTGGTGCGGGGCGGCTGCTTGATACGTGAGAACGCTGCTAATAGGCGTGCCGCAAGGGCGACTGACCCAGTTGTGTTCCGAAGGGCTGTCGTGATTTATGATTTACAAAAACGATACAAAAGTTTGAAAACCTTTTTGTTGTTGTAATTTTGTACGCGAAATTATACAAATTTTCAGTAATTTTTCGAGCACTGCATTAGGGGGTTGCACCACTCTAGAAGAAAGTTTTTTTTTATTGAAAATGTCAAAAGGTGGGTAAGTGGGAGATTAAAATGTAGGAACAAATTTGGTGATACCATACCAAGAGATGATTAAATATATATTTTTATTAACATTTATTAGGGTACATATTAAACTATTGTTACGAGATGGTATAAGAAATTACGTACAGATATAGATAAGTAATATGTCGATAGAAACAATAAGATCGAACTATCTAGCACCTTCTAACACACCTTACCACACTCTCGTATTATCTTTAATATTCGAAGAACGTCTACAAACGTTTACAAACGAAGAGAACATTACAGTTAACACTATATAGAATAATATAGAAGGTACGAAAAACCAGCGTTCTGCACTCATAAGCGGGACTGACAACTGCACAATGGAGTTTATTTTGACATTTTTATCGGTGCAAAGTAATAAATAAACTCAATTTTGCCGAAATTTAACCGTAAATGAGGTCTATATCTGGTAGTAACAAATACAACGAATGCCGACAATTTGGCTACGTAACTGATCTTACTTAACAACATGAATAATAATAATAATAATCATTTTTATTTTATTTGCATATTCTTATATGATCACACTACATTCATTAATTATTTGTTGTAATTAAATTTAAAATTTAAATATCATTGTCCCCAAACAGCAATTGTATGCTGGTAAAGCGGACAGAAAAGAAAGTAAAATAAGTGGGTATACATATTAAATATCAGCACATTGACTTGTTAAACAGTTATCTTCTCCCCAACACAAGTCCCCTTCAGCTGTTTATTGAATAGTTCTACACTATTTAATTCCTTTAAGCAAATAAAGAAAACGTAATTTGAATGTCCATAATTGGTAAATGAATGTTATAAAATACTTAATGTAAAATTCACAACATAAATACATAACATTAAATACAAATGTTTTTCTCTCTCCTGTAAAATTGTGTTTTTGAGTATAGACCCTTTTTATAGGGACGGCTTCATATTTTTAGTGATATTTTTTCCACATATCTATATTTTGCTAGTAACCCGGTAGCCGCATTGTATTTTGGGTTATTATATCTTCGTTATTAAGTCACTGATGGTCAAGGTCTTCGAAACACGGAATGTGTACCGTAAGGTATTTGTGATGTATGCAGAGGCGTGACTGTGCACACTAGAGCGAACAGCATGTTCCGAGCAAGGTCTAGAAAATAACGTTTTCCTATAAATGCTTAATTTAGCGTTTATCTTATACAGTGTGTCCCGAAATCAGTAGAAGACTAAATAAATGCCCACATGAGAGTATCGAGGTTTGTTGGATGCATCAAAATGAGAGTATTATTTTTTTGGATGCATCCAATATAAGAGTACTAGGGTTTATTGTATGCATTCAATATGAAAATATTAGGGTTTTTTGGATGCATCCAACAGAGTATTGGGATTTGTTGGATACATCTAACATGAGTATATTGGGGTTTGTTGGATGCATCCAAAATGAGAGTGCTGGGGTTTGTTGAATACATCCAACATGAGAGTATTGGAGTTTGTTAGACGCATTCAAAATAAGAGTATTAGGCTTCGTTGGATCCATCCAAGATGAGTGTATTGGGGTATATTGGATGTATCCAACTTGAGAGTGTTGGGGTTAGTTGGATGCGTCTAAGATGAAAGTATTGGAGTTTATTGGATCAATCCAAAATGAGAGTATTGGGGTTTATTGGATGCACCCAACATGAGAGTTTTGGTATTTGTTAGATGCATCCAACATAAGAGTATTTGGATTTATTTGATGCATTCAACATGAGAGTTTTGGTATTTGTTAGATGCATCCAACATGAGAGTTTTGGTATTTGTTAGATGCATCCAACATGAGAGTTTTGGTATTTGTTAGATGCATCCAACAAAAGAGTATTTGGGTAATGATACCTCTATACGATGTGTGGATGCTCTTACGATGAAATTTGTGAACGTTGCATTGTGTTAAATAATCACTTAAGCCAGCTCACACAGGTTATTAGCCCTATGCCATCGTATACGAGGCTTCTTTAAAGGTTTTTTATATAAAGCAAACTTCGTCTCTGTGGGATTTCTGTAATTTATTTTAATTATTTCATCAAGATAGTTGAATTTTCAGCAGCCCGCATAATGCATGTCCCAATTCAATTTCTCAACGTATTTTTTTTTCGACAATTATGTCTAATATTTATTTATTTAATGTTCATGGAAGACCAACAGCACAAAAAAAAGCATAGAAAACATTGATACAATATAGATGGCCAATTACAGGTCTCCACATTTATCCAACTAACTAACTAACTTACTTACCATCACGCCGTTTCTCCATGGAGGTAGGCAGAGAGGATAGAGCGCCATACTCTTCTGTCCTTACATACAACTCTCGCCTCACATTCATACATATTCGCATGCAAGCTCGACGGCTATTGAGGCTTCTAACGGGACCCTCTTCCAGTATCTGGTTATGCCACATCTCCCGTGGTCGCCCTCTCTTTCTCGTGCCATCAACACCTGCATTATATATCTTTCTTATCATTCTTTCCTGATTCATTCGCTCAACATGCCCAAAGCACCTGAGCGAATCTGTTTTAATTCTATGAAGCTTTACATTCATTCCTAATATCTTAATTCTTTACTCATAAATGGATTTTCCACACATAAGTCTAAGGAATCTCATCTCCACTGCGTTCCTCTTCTGCCAGCTCCAGGCTTCACTTCCATGTCGGTACCAGAACTCCATATCCATATCCAACTCTACTTTATAACTTGCGTTCTCCGTTGTATGTTTACGTACGTAAATTAATATTGAGAGTTCATAACGTGTTGTTAATAATGGCCCTCACACGCGATATTTAGATTTCTTATTAAGTCCACGCATTTTGTATAGTTGAATTATTATTTCGAGGACAAGATCAAACGGTTGTATGCAGTTACTTTGAAATAGCTGCAACGTTGCAGGTATCCTACCCTTGACCCTTAAAATTTACAACGTTAACTCCGAAAAGCCACACAGATATAGAGACGATGTCTTAGATCAAAATAAACAAAACTGAAAAATATTAATAAGTATAAACTATTATTTTAGAAGCTTTTTTGTTTAGTAGTTGACATACTGGCATCTAATCCAGTGTTCGATTCGAATGGTTGGTGGTGCAAGCTCCATTTCAGGAGACCAACAAGATTTACCTATTTCAATAGAATTTAGCTCAGTTTGAAAATAGTAAGAATATTGATGTATTCCGTGTTCGCACCTGAATCTACCAAGCTGATCCTACGAGTATAAAATAGTATTTCTGTGCCTTATTGTAAGTGAACGTCTGTCCAAATAAATGAGAGAGACAGGCGGTATGAGAGAGAGAGCGAGTGCTATTAATTAAGAGATGCCATCTTACCGCTTTTTCTTACCACACAGATATTAGAAGCATCTTGTACTGTACTTGCATACCCTAATATTATCATGTGAATCAATAAAGTATCTTGAAGCAGTATAGCGATTTTGACTGGATTCCTGATACCTACAAAGTTTTCCTCCTAACGCGAGGGACGAGAAAATTACGCTTATTTTTTATAGTTTTGTGCCGCTCGCCGAGTCTACTATTGTTTCAATTCCCTAGTACTATCCAGGATCCTTTGAAAACACTACTAAAAACATTTGAATGAGCAAACTTTATCTATGTGTTCGCAGAAACGTCATGCAACTCTGATTGCGCAGCATGGTGCCCCCGTATTTATAAAGATCCTTGTTCATATCGCTTTCTCGATGCTTCCAGAATCCAGTGGAGCATCCCAGACCCTTCTATAATTTAAAATTTTGGAGTGAATGGTGTAGAATGCTTTAAAATCATCGATTTGTATCGTATTTCTGATTCTATACACATCTATCAAATTTATGAAAGTTGTATATACAGGATGTAACTGATCCAGTCCAAAATACTTAACACGTAGATTCCTGCTTTGATACTGAGTCAAAAATAACATGACATAATGTCAATAGTTGTAGAGTTTTGCAATATCAATGTTTGCATTTTTTTTTCAATATTTCTTACTTAAATTTTACAAAAGATTGAACCATTGTTACAGTAACTTATTTAGATTACGAAAAATACATTTGTGTCAATACGAGTTAAATAAAACGATAAAAACTCCTCAGAAATTGAATTTGGAATATTTTCAAATTGGAATTGGAAAGTTTTTAACATTTTATTTGACTTGTATTAAAGTGAATGAATTTTTTATATTAGATATAAGTTACTGTAATGGTAGTCTAACGTTTTACAAAAAAAAAAGTCAGAAATATTGAAAAAAAAGCAAACTCTGACGTCGCATATCTCCATAAGTATTGATTAGGTCACGGTTGCTGAAATCTACCTGCAACGTACTGTACACCAGCTCTGGTACTCCCTGTATTTATTATTTATTTATGAAATTTAATATTTTTAATCAAAATTTGTTAGGCAAAATCTTTAGAATTGCAGTTTTTTTCCTTGCAAGCGTTGCACGCCACTGAAGGGTAGATGGGAGAAAATATTCGATACAAATGGAGAAGCTGCGGAGCGCGCAAGCCCTAAAGACTCTCCCTTGGTTTCATCCCTTACGGAGGTTATATATAAACCTGATCATCACCGTATAACGGCTGATGACCTCAGTTCACATCAGTTGGCGCGCAGCACCGTTTATAGGGTCTCTCGTGGTAGGTTTATAAACCGGCTTCGCACAACTCAATGTTCAGATATGCGGAAAGGGATTATTAAATTTCTTCCACAATATTCAAGATTACATATAATTTTTTATTTATTAAATTGTTCGCTTATACTGAAAAATAAAAAAAAACAAGTCTTACGAATATTTTTTGAGTAAAAGGTAGTAAAAAGAGATGACGCATAGAATTTCTCGAAATATGTCGATGATGACAATAGATCCAAGCTTCTAGTACCTTTTAGAATAAATAGCCTACAGAATTATCTACAACATTCTGGAAATCTATCTGGTTCTCTATAACAGTTTACAAACCCCTGGAATTATAGTATACACTAGAATAATCTAGGAGGTTCAAAAAATCTGCATTTATAAAGCGTATATAAAGTTGGACCAACAGCTGCGTAGGAGAATTTGTTTTGACATTTAGATCGGTGCCAAATAAGCTGCGAGACGATGACCGATGTACCCAGTCATGGGGTTTTGGAGCGAAAGATATTGAGCGAAATAATTGAGCGAGTTCTTATTTAAGACAAAAATAAATACGTGCGAGAATTGGATGGAATGTTTCAACGAGTGTTAAATAAGTGTACCCAGTGATAATAAAATGTATATTGCGGAATAGAGTGAATTGCATTAAGTTTAATACATGTAATGTGACTTTGTCTATTTAATTATTAATTAATCAGTAATTTACAAACCGTTCTTTAATATTCAGTGTTTTCATTTGTCTCCTAAAGACATGACCTATGATAACATGTTAAATTTTAAGTACAACTACAGAATTTTTGTCCCCACAGAGATCAACGTTAATTAACGTTCGGTTAGGTTTGGTTAGGTTAGGTTAGTAATGAGTAAAGTGGTGGATTTTTAGATTCAAATCCA
This sequence comes from Agrypnia vestita, assembly GCA_016648135.1. Taxonomy (NCBI): domain Eukaryota; kingdom Metazoa; phylum Arthropoda; class Insecta; order Trichoptera; family Phryganeidae; genus Agrypnia; species Agrypnia vestita. Next base: position 105,685 of record JADDOH010004311.1, read on the forward strand.
CGGCTAGAAATTATTCAAACTTCAGTTTTTACCTAGTAAGCTAAGATACAAATCGAGTGATTTGTTTGAAGCCTAGCTGAAGCATTCAGCTCATCCAATTGCTTTCTGTTGGCTGTATAATAATTGAGTAAAGTATTCTATAAAATACATAAATGTAGATACTTTAAGTTTAACAAATATGTATTGTTAACCAAATCCATTTAAAGTAATGTTATACCATATTTCCTCGTCATTACATTTTGCTCATTGCTATTTGATGGCGCTCTTAATCCATTTCCCCAGCTCAATGGCTGTTGGGTCTGGATAATCCGCCAACAACCATATTCGTGATATCCATTTAAATTCTTCTGTCAAGTTTTTCTAAATAGAAACGCCTTCCACCCCCACATCCCTTTTCCACTCGCTTAACTTCAACGAGCCTTCTCCGCTAACGCACATTTTTCACATCCAAATGATTTTCTACTATGTTACTGTGACGCAGAGATGTCTGTTGGTCTTTTGTGATATCCTTTGATTTGAAAACATGTATTTTCACCTTTTAGAGGGTAGTAAAGTTAACACTTACACACAAATTAAGAATCTCCAAAATGGTAGTGCAGAGAAGAATTCTGACTCTGCCTGTGGAATATTTTGGTTTTCGTATATGCGCCGCGTGATGTGTGGCAAACCGTCTAAGGAAAAAATAAATAACAAATAAATACTCATAATATTCGCAGTCCATTAACATTGAATTTATTGTGGTTACAGGTGAAAGTACGCTAAGAACATTAAATGCTTCTAGCCAATTCAAAGTCAAAGGACGGAATGAGGCAGTGGCGAGGGGTTCTCCACCGCCGCTTCGTTTTCGGCCTTTTGATTGGTTGGCCCGCTCAAATTAAGGCATATCTAGACTACAGGCCTATAATCACCAAAATTTTACCAGTATTTTCTTGGAAGATCAATCGGTAGAGATCGACTGCGTCTCCCGTCTACAAAAATATGCGCATTCCTGCACTTTGTCCTTGACTTCGTGATCTCTTCGTGAAAACTCCCGGTCTCTTGCTTCTGCGCTATCTGACGATATCTTCTACGTCGCACACTTCGCATACGAATGGTCATTTGTATGTATTATCGTGTAACTATCAAAATATTTCTCACTTATATTTTCCACCGTAACATACATACTTATTTTTCTAATGGCCGAGTATAATTATTATAATTATTAGGTGTTATCTGACAGGCAGCTATGCTGATATATCTGATCTCACAAGAGTGTTCACTTGTTCAGTCTGTCAAGTCTATTTTTACAATTTATGCAACAGGTTCCTGTGGCAGACCATTCCAGGCATCCACAGCTCTATTGGACAAGTAATGCTTCCAAGGATTATTCTTGAAACTGTGTTTATTTAGCTTCAAACTATGATCTCTTATGCTAGTATTTTGATCGAGGCAGAACATCAGCTTCAGCATTCAGTCCAGGACAATGATTATGATCGTTAAGTATTTTATAGGTTACTATGAGATCCCCTCTCTTTCTCCGATCCTCAAGAGAACACCTCAAGGTCCAACACATTCACCTGTTCTTCACGTGTCAATTATCTGAGGCGGTTTGATTTCCAACTTTCTCTGCACCTTATCCAGCATATTTATATATTTTTCAAACTAGATATTACAAACTTGGTAACCATGTCATAAAGCTGGTCTCACATAAGTTTTATATATTTTAATGAACAAATCATGTAGCAGGTGGCTGAAGGTTTTTCTAATTTTGTCTGCCGGAAAAACTTTAAAATCATTTTTAACCCTTTTCCCGTGATTCAATCAAGCTGAAACTTTGCAGGCAGACTCGTGGCGACGATAAAAATGATCTCAATTTTCCTTTAAAAAATTAATAATTATAGTATAATTTTGGATTTTTCGAGATTTTAATGGTTTTTTCAAATTGGAATCAATACAAATGAGTAATGACCCCGACGCGTGCAGTAGGCGCGAAACCTGATTCAATTAGAAAGGGAGTACTATAAAAACTTTTATGAGTTAGTTTTTTTTTTCAAATGATATCAGATGTTTCTCTCATTTCAAATCTCAAGCAACAAGTGTTTTTGTTCATTCACTGACTTTTGATCTATTCCATCAGCACTATTTAACCCTCGGTTTTTGATGCCGATGTGTAAAACATTGCACTTTTTCATTCAGCTTGAGCATCCATTTCTGTGTTCAAGTAATAATTGGATACAAAAGCTAGTCTTTTACTTATTTGAGGATCCTAGAGTGCAACTGAAAAAAATTGTAATGCGTACAACATATTATGTATACCGGTTACGCAATCAGGGTAAAAAGTGAGGTTGGCTATGTTTTATAAGGCAGGTTTCCTAAAGAGAGACAACATTACATTGGGAATCTATTTATTCATTAGCGTAATCAAATACACTGTGATTTTTCTTTGAGATTTATTGTTAAATTGGATCCAAAAAAAAGTTCCAAAGAAAATCCATTGCGCTTCAAAGTTCTTGATGTAAATTTAAAATAAAACGCTTCATAAATATGAGTATACGAATATAATAAATAAGTGGAAAATAATGAAAACAATAATTGAATTTTTTATCTTGACATTGAAAATAATACATTTTTCTTCACTTAAAAAAATCTCTATAAATTACATTTTTATTTTGCTTATTATCATTCCGTCACAAAAACCCTCTTTTGTTGGTTTTTGAAGAAAACCCTTTCAAATAATTATATTTTAATATTATATAATCAATTTTTTAGTGACGAAATTTATAAAATAAAAATAAAAAACACACCGGATGATAAAACGGCTGACATTATTTTGTTGATTGAATTTTTTTTATTGAATCCTGTTAAAAGATGTATCTACGTATAATAATATTGTTAAAATATTTTTTTAATTAAATCAACCAATAAATTGAGTTTAAGCAGGAATCTTTGAAAGTTGTATTCAATATAAGTCACTCCTATCTCAGTGAAGATTTCCTTAAAAAAAGCAGAGGTCAAAAATTAGATAAGACCTACCTTTACACAACCTGAGTAATATCTTCAAATAAAAAAATTGTTACAGGCAATTTACGAACTTTCTATATATGAACATTCGCTCTAACAAACATTACCATTTTAAAATATTGAAAAAAATTAACACTGGCTTTAATCGCTAAGTGATATTTAAATATTGATGTCCTGTTAAGAATTAATTATAATAAACTCGCTTTCTTACAAAAAGTATTGTGTATATGAAAAGGTACTCGTTCATAAAACAGTATATTTACTATCGCGTGATATCAAAAAGATTTACTTTTGCAAACATAACAACCCTTTTACCAACAAACAAACAAGTAGCTTTTTGGTGTAGTGGTCATGACGCTTACCAAGTTATCTAGTGGTCAATGGTTCGAGCCTCAATCCAGGACACCAGCAAGATAGTCCTATTTTCATAGTACCTACAAGCGTTTAACTTATTTTGAAAATTGTAAGAATATTTAAAATTTCAAAATACTTTTGACAGAACCGGCCTCAATTTTGTAGAGTTTCATAGTCATCTTCGCTAAGAATGTTTTATAATTTAAATACTATTATAAGGCTTTTTGTATAAATTATCTCTTTTCGAGCTATTTTAGCTCGTTTCAATTATTATTTGCTCCTGCGCCTTGGAGTCGGAGAAGAGGTTTTGGGTGGACGCCTCTTCGTCCGGCGAGCACGGCCACTGCAGCATTTAAAAAAATGCCGTACATGGGTGGCGAAAGTGTAGGGCCGATATGGGAGCTATTGTTCATAGAACGGCCCTGGGTGTGTGGTGGGTAACTCTTCCCTCTTCTCTACTCGAGATTCGAGAGTATCAATACTCATCATATCTCATCAACAGGTGAAGATATAAACTATATTTTATGTGAGTTTGTATCTTCAGCTGTCGATGAAAGTTACTGATTCTCTGAAACTCGAATCAAGTAGGTACAGTACAATATTTCAATAATTTTTCCTTTCAATTTTTTATTTATGTGTGTATTAAAAAAATAGTAAGTAAAGATATTTGAAATTAACAATTATGAATCAAAAAGCACTCTTGTCAAGATAATCGATGATTACTTCTTTATTCGAAGAAAAAACGGCTTAATAAAATACCCTCTCGAAATTTGATTGCGGAAAGCACACCTCCCACATTATTTTGGAAGAAAATTCTTCATAAAATGGTCAAAAGGATAATAAAACGAGGACGAAAAAGTGACGAGACTCACCAGCGGCGGAATATTGAGACCGTAACTTATTGTCGCAAAAGGACCACTGCGATCATATTTCAATTTATTTATTGAAAGATATCAAAGAAGACTCTTTATCTATGTATAATGTATGTTCTCGTCCGTTCCCTTGTCTTCCTCGCACGCGAGGGTGGGTGTGGAGCGTGTTGAGAGGGCGAGACATGTGTCGACACGGCTTGAGGGGTTCTTTATGTGTTTTATACAGAGAGATCTCCGCGATGAAATATATTCTTTTCAATCTGACGACCGAAGACAGATTTCGTAGAAAGCGGGCTTAGCCATTTCTGAATATGCCATTCTTTGCAAAAGATTTATCACTATTTTAACTATGGGCGAGCTACTACGGATGATTAAATACAATACATCTATATTACCTTGGTATAAAAAAGGTATTATAATATATTACTCGTCCTAAGACGTGATGGTCAGGTAGGTTATTGGATAATATATTGTAAGAAGAATAAGGAAAAAATGTGTGGGAAATTAATCTATCAACAGAATTGTTAATCAGAAAGGGTGTTCATAAAGAATAATCGAAAAACCATCTCAAAACGAATAGCATAAAAAAGATGACAGTAAAACGTCATTTTTATTATTTTAAGAAAAATTAAATAATGATACGAACACGGAATACGTATCGCATCAATATTCTTACTATTTTCAAAATAAGTAGTACGCTTGTGCTTTGAAAATGTGCTATAAAAAAGACATGCCCAGGTTTAGCATCACATGACAGACTTACAGACCTGTGCTTTCAGTATATTAATATTAATTATCGATGATGATAGTAAATAAACAGTTATCCAGTAACTTAGAAAATTAAGTGAGTATTTTAATACATATGACCTCTTTAGCCGACTTTTCGGATCCTTTTGCAGGGTCAGTTAAGTTGTTTTATTTTTGGTTGAGTATGCCCAGGTATATTGCGTAATATGACAGAAAATTCATTTTTCACTGCACTGAATTCACTGAAACATTAAAGAATCAGCTATTAAGTTCAACCAATTTCGACAATGAATATGAAAAGAAATGGAATTGAATTAAAGTTGGATTGTGTCATAAATATAAAATAATGTAATATTTCAAGGTTTCAATTAAGATAGCTTGGACACTCAACATGCTCAACATGGACATTCAACTGCCAAAGCAGTGACTGTCCCAACGTGAATGAGGGTGAAATGAATATGAAAAGAAATGGAATTGAATTAAAGTTGGATTGTGTCATAAATATAAAATAATGTAATATTTCAAGGTTTCAATTAAGATAGCTTGGACACTCAACATGCTCAACATGGACATTCAACTGCCAAAGCAGTGACTGTCCCAACGTGAATGAGGGTGAAATGAATATGAAAAGAAATGGAATTGAATTAAAGTTGGATTGTGTCATAAATATAAAATAATGTAATATTTCAAGGTTTCAATTAAGATAGCTTGGACACTCAACATGCTCAACATGGACATTCAACTGCCAAAGCAGTGACTGTCCCAACGTGAATGAGGGTTAAGAAAAAGCTTATAGATATACTTTAAAAATGATTGTGTCAAAACGGATTAGATTGGAAGGGCCTTGTTGACTAGATGGGTTCCTGACCCTCTTAGAATAAGGGAACCTAGATGATATGTAATATTAAATCTACACATAATATTGTAAATGATTTTCCTCTGCAATATATACAGATGTCGGTAAACAAGTTGTGATAAGCTCAGCATATTCCCACGATGGGTGAGCGCAATCTGGAGCTGTTGCGAGTTATAGGAATATGAAAGAGGCAGTATGATCTAGTTTTCCTTGCCGGGATGTGAATTTGTCCCAGGCAGCAAGGGCATTTTTTATTATTTATTTAGACATAACATAAAGGGATACTTAAATTGATTTCGACAATACGACAGTGATACCTCATATAAGTCAAAAATATCGAAAGCTATGCATCTCTTTTTCAAACATAAAATGTTGAAATAATTCAATGTTTACTTCTGCCAGAGAATTTGCATCCGGAGACCTAGCGTTCACGTGTATTTTTACGATTTTTTAAACAAATAAACTAAAATAGGGATTCCAACCCTTGAATTCTTAATCGTCTCAAAACTGGTGACCACACTCAACAAATGACTCCCAGAGTTATAAAATATTGTATATATAGTCGTTTTCTTCAAGTGTAACGGCGTGTTCTTTATGGCGCTAATATTCAAAATGTTTTTTGGCTCGAAAGAAAAACACTTTGAAAGGATACTCCAAAGACAAAGAAGATTTTATGATAAGTGAATATAAAGAAAGAAAATCTTCTCTTTGAATTATTGATCTTTTTTTCATCCCTACGCGTGGAGGGGAGCGTAATACTTTCCGAATGCAAAATGTATCATAATGGTGATTTAATGGTTAAAAGATGTCACACCATAAAGAAAGTGTTACATCCGTTTTCTTAATATTGTGAATCCTTCACCCATTTGCAGATTATTTTTTCAATATTTATTACTGTAATATAAGTTTATTATACTAAATTTTTTTTTCCCCGTAGTTATTTATAAATAGAAATATATTTTATTACAAATTTAAACAAGTGAGTAGATAAAATAATAACTTTAACCTTACCTTCCCGTACGGGGGTATTCACATTCCTCAGAGACGTCTGTAACGATTTTATTCTATTTTTTGTTTTCATTACGGAAATAGTGACGAACATTTTGTTAATTTTCGTTTTATGAATTTCGTTTAAATGAATATGATCTGCGGTATTGCGATATCCTACTTCGGACCACATGGAAGTTTTGGACGCTTGGTGACGAAAAAGTTAAAATAGACTCATTACATTATTGTATTCAAATGTTATTGGATTAAAGATATTCACTATTTCCATAAGTAGACCGAGGTCTATACTAAAGGAAACAGACAGACATATGTATAAAATATTTTTTATTATGTTACTTTAGTCACTTACAAAACATAGTATATATATATACTATGTTTTGTATCTACACACTATTGTAAACTATGCCTGTCTCAACACAGATATTTCTAGTGAGACAGGCACAGTCTAACCATAATTTTATATTTAAATTAAATAGAAATAAACAAATAAATAAACATTGTAATGCCGTCACTGTTGTTGTTTTAAGTTTGACAGGTCTGAAATTAATGAATTCAATCAGAAACCTCTAAAACGTAAACAAGTTGAGTTATTCACAAATTGTGAATAACTCAACGTTTTTTCACGTTTTAAGACTTTTTGATTGATTTCTTCGTTAATTTTAAACCTGTCAAACTATAATAAAATCGTAAAGTTAACGTAAAAGCTTATTGTTATCACCTTGTACAGCATGACCCTAATATGCGATTTTCCGTCGCTTTATTGTGGTTACCATCTCGCGCTCTGTGTTTTCAGTATCTCCGCATTCAATTTGTTATCGGCCCAAGAGATTCTCAGCATGCGTCGGTGCAGCCACATTTCGAATGCTTCCAGTCGATTGAGCAGATTGACCTTTATGGTCCAGGTTTCAACCCCATACAAAAATGTGGACCATACGTAGCACTTCATCAGGCGCTGCGTAACTTTAAGGTTTAAGGTCGTTGCAAACACTGTTTTTTTTGTCAAAAGTCTTTATATTATTTTCATCCCTTATATCCTCTGGTAGTTTCATATATGATTTCATCCCACTGTACATCATAGAAGTTTACGATCTTTTTTTCTTTCGGAATGGAAGATGTGGATCGCCGATAACTGCAGGTGTTGACGAGTAATAAAGTGTTATTTGTTTATTAAGAGAATACCTCGTGGCTTGGCTTGAGTGGGTATTTACACTGTTGTGTAAAATTGTGCCCTTATCACCAGACTTACAAGGGCACAATTTTACACCCTCCATTTATTTATATTTTAAACAATAATAACCCATCGTGCTGTGTTGGAGTAGCCTCTACACAAAGAATAAATACAAATATAAGGGGAAGTCTTTCAGGGCTGTTTAAAAAATTATGTTCGTAACAGTTATCAAGACGCTACGCTACTCTAGACAGCGCTGCTCTTACTCACAAATACCTACGTCATTTTTGAAGGGAAGCTAATACTGTTTTGAAAATAAAACATAAATAAGGATTGAGCGGTTCTTTCATTCTCACGTATTGATTTAAATAAATTCAACAAAATAAAATCTTGTTACCATTTTGTTTTTCAAAAAGCTTTCAATCATTTTCGACATTTTAATACCCACGAGCAGCGAGGTACATGGCTTTGGCACCGTGCCTGGCATATGCTGATGCTTTACAGCATAATCGTCCCAAAAAGGAACCAAAATGATGGATGTAATTTCCGTGAAACATGATCTCATGCAGAAAAAAATCACACAATGATCATGTAACGCATGCGATGTGTAAACCATCAGGCTTTGTCATTTTTTTTTAATATGATGCGTATTCAGCGAGCACGCCAGTGAAAAAATTTCATGAAAACTATGTAAGAAGCAGCCTTAAATTAGTTATTCGTACCAGGATTGCTACCAGTCACCCCCAAATAAATATTTTTAATTTGTTCTAAAAATATACACAAAAAAAATATTTTTTATTCAAAGTTTGAAGAAAAAATTAATATAAATAGTGCAGAGTTAATACACAAAACTAAAATTACGCCACACATAAACTATGGTGCTACAGTGTAATATTCGTGCTGTGAAGAAAACATCAAGGAACTTCAATTGTTGCATAACAGGGTAATATGAAACATATTTAAAAAAGTAAATACAACCAAATTAAAGAAATGAGAAGATCACTTATTTGGATAGAAATAAAAATATATTTATTTATAACATTTTCATATTTGTACATAAAATTCGCAATAACAAAATTCCAAAATATTTTTTGAACAAAATTATTGTAGATTAATATATATAACTATAATGCTCGAAATATGAATGAAATAAGATTACCATATAAAAAAAGTGTAAACACAGAATTATCTAATATAACAGAGGTGTAAAAATTTATGATGATACCTATGCTGAAAAACATGAAGAATATAAATAATGTGAGTGATTTTAAAAACAAAGATTTTTCCTTATGCTAACATTGTTAATGATATAACAACGTTATGGAAAATGCATAAGGAAAAATATAATAATATCTTATATAATAAAATATATAATAAGAAATGACTTCAAATTAAAAATATTTATATTATGTAAAGTAAAACCAAATAATCATTTTCAAACATGTAAAACTCTATTTCTGTCGAGCGATGCAGCGGCTTTTACTTCTGAAACCCTTAATTACAGTTGAAATAATTACCTCCAGTAGTTTTGAGATTAAGTCTAAAATACTATAAAATGACGTATAACGGAACACTGGCCGAGAATTTCATAGGAATTCATCTGTTATACTTAATTAGAAACACTCTCCTTTTGAAAATTGACTGAGTGTATTATTTCATAATTCCGAAGGACATTAGAAGGACAAGTTATAAGGAAATTAGGGTTCGTCTTGGTTCTGTGGTCAAATGATTAACTAGGTCAGAAGTTAGATGCTGACATCTGTCGAATTGTTTTAACATAGCTCTTTTATTGAATTAATAGATACAAAGTAGATTGGATTGAAATACGTTTAAAGTATTCGTGAATCTAATTTTATTTTTATATTTTAATGTTCGAGTTTGGAAAGTATCAGAATCTCTGATCAAGAGTTTAAATACAAGGCTATTTTTTAGAGGTAGGTACACAACTTTAAAATTAAATAAAACACATAAAAATCAATGTAATGGCCATGGTTTTGGCTTTTTGGAAGGGTACATGTAATGTTTGGAGAGGATTCCTACCCGTCCAGAAGAACCCTGTGTGTTGTATGAGTGTCGCAGAGGCTGATGTTGACAGATCAAATCAGGGTGCAGATAATTATATATATATTTATTAATCTGATCATAAAAAAAACAAAATGTATGTTGCATAATATTTTTTTTCTTTATGGTTTACACTTTTTCTTCTGTATTCCTTTTTTAATGGTCCTTAAAGTAGTGACTGACATTCAAAATGTTTGGGTTTTTTTTTCACAATTTTTCACAATTTTCGAATCCTTAAAATATTATATTTTATTTAATAATTACTTATTATTAAAGCGTCAATTACCTTTAATTTTGTAATCAGGACATTAAATTATATCGAGAAATACTTATTTTCAGACGGATGTGTTGTATGGACCATGGGACCATATTCTTGAATTTAGCCTCACCTTCCTGCGATAAAACTGATCAAAATATTTTTGATCCACTTGTTAGAATAATTTTACTGTGATAATTTTCATTATTTTTTTATTTTTTTTTTATTATTACAGACCCCTTGCACAACTATATTAACAGTTTATAGGCAAGGATACATTACAGAATATTTAACATTACATTACTTAGTTGTCCTTAATTAATAATACACTATATAAAAAACAATATTAAAATTATATGTCTTTAACTATCACCAATTTTTCACAGTTCACTGTAGTTTTCTTCAGATTTTTTTCTCTATTTATTCTCTTATATACATTAAAATTTTATAATTGGCTTAATTTTTTCTTCCTTCTCTTATTATTGTTTAACTTACTGCTGTCTGATTTCCCAAATGTAAATACCTATGCAACATGCATTGCATTCAAAATTTATGGATTTTATTTACCAAGTTTTCACATCAGTGATCTTTACAACATCAAATTCTCTTTATTTTTGTTGTTCATGGGTACATTTTCACGTGATACAAATAAATGCACAGCTTTCAATTTGAAAATCGTAAAACCTACCCCTAACTGAATATATTATAATATATATTACAATACGTACATCTCGCTCTCTTGTAAAATTCAAATGTCCGTCCACTTGTCAGCCAAGCCTTCAGACCCGACCTTTGTGCTCGCAGACCCTCAGTTTCAATTAGTCCTTTGCTGAATAATTCAATAGTCCCCTGGCCCCTGAGAGGCGCTGCGACGCGCCGTAAGGAAGCGACGGCGACGCCCGAGACGTCTAATTATTGTATGTGCGCCGGTGAAAAATTCATCGGGATCTTTTGAGAGCGACGAATCCTTAACTTTTCATTTGAATATTGCAATTTCAAAAGGTCTTTAATAATACAAGGGCTTTTAAAAGTTTTCCGATTTCGTGTGATTTATGATTAGCAAAGTTAGTTTTAAGAAAATTTAAAAATTTTAACGTTTTGCGTTTACTTATGTACGCACGTGAAGGGTGTTACACTCCATTGGGATATCTAATGCGCCATGCGTCTTCTGTCCAGCTATATTCCAACTCGAGATATACAACATAAACGAGAACTTCCAGCACTGACCTAAAATACACATTAAACTTCGACTGTAAAATGGACGTAGCGCATGGCGAGTTTCGCGAATTGAACAACGATTTTTAAAATAAATTTGCACAATTTTCAAGCATTATTTTGGATTAAGTCTACTCAAATTAGCTATCGTTAAGTGTCGTAAAAGATGTCGCCAATTCCAGAAACAAATATCCTATATATGTTTACATAGAATTCATGCTTCTTAGAAGGGAACCATATGTAACACGGAGTCATCCTTCTTTGTTTGATGTATCGATGTTGGTATGTTAATACGCGAAGAAAATCTACTTACAGATTCAAACTGTATTTATTAATATTAGTCACAAAAGAAAATTGATATATTTAAATTCTCTGGCTGTAGAAGAATACGCACATATTACTGTCAACGTGGTGAAATCGAGGAGAGATCAAAGAATCCCCTTGCGCTTTTCCAATCTAGTAATAGATCAATAGAGCACCATCTGTTGTATAATCTTCAATCAATCAATAGAGTACCATCTGTTGTAGCCCTTTAAAGTGACAAGAGATGTTATAATAAAGTATTAGGTAAATTTTGCTCTGAAATATGATATAAATAGCTTTTAAATATTGTATTTTTACTCCCTTTCTTTGTTGTCTGCCGGGAAAACTTTGAATCAATTTTTAACCCTTTTCCTCTGATCCAATCGAGCTGAAACTTTGCATGCAGATTCGTGGTGACGATAAAGATGATCTAATATCTTCGTTTAATTTTATTTAATAATTTTAGTATATATTTTTCGAAATTTTAATGGTTTTTTCAAATTGGAATCAACACAAATGAGTAATGACCCTTTAGGCCTGTAGCCCTGTAGGCACAAAACCTGATTCAATGTGAAAGGGAGTATAATAAATACTTGGTTTTTATGGGTTAATAATTTTGGCTTTATATCGATTTCAGAACGGAATCCAGGTGGCCTATTGATAGATAGATTTAGACTAGAAATAGAAAATAAAATACCCTTCCTGGGATAAAGATTAAATGAAAACTGGGACCCTTCTACGGAAATTAAATGTCGTATATAGGTAATTTACGAAAGAAAATGATACGATGCTATACGTTTCCTATACTTTTGTATGTAAGAAATTCATGTAATCTAAAGACGGCATCTAAAAATAAGCTGGATTGATAAGGTTACAAATGATAATGTAATGATTCGGATGCCAAAGGAATAATAAATCCTCAAAACGATTAGAAACCCGGAAATTAGAATATTGTCACGTATCGTGGCTGCGAAAGGAATGAATGAAATACTGTAAATTAACGAGCGATTTATTAAATAACGATTATTTAACTATTTATTACAGAAAGTCACCTAAAACGAACGCTTTTCTTTAAATTACACTATTTCGCAGTATTTCACTCATTAATGAACGCTTTACTATCTCTGGGTAACACGTATTTAGCATTCACCAGACCGTTCCATCCAATTTGTTCAATTATTTATTTCGTCAATTAGGTATTATTCGCATTATTTATCGCTTCGATTCCCTCATGATTGTCCACACTGGGCGTCGTCTTGCGGCTCGCGGCTAACTTCGCACAGTACCAAACTGTCAAACACGATCACACTTGCGCCGGGGCTGGCGCCGTATTTATACCCGAAATGCTGGTATTTTCTAGATACAAAACTAGATCTCCTATACACTAGATTATTCTAGTGTTGAGGAGAAGTTTCTTGTTGCTTCTCGATTGAACCAGGCATTTATAGACGTTTATAGACATTTCCCAAAGGTCGTAGACCCTAAATTGTTATAGGCCGTTCTCGATCTATCGATAGTGTTATGACATATTATAAGGAATTCGGACAGTGTGTAAATTATTTTCAGGGAAATTTGCGGGCAGAAAAGGTTCTTGGAGATGAGATATATCCTGGAGGAAAGGTAATATCGGTTCGGAAAATCCACGGTCTAAGTATTTCGATCTGCTGCTACCAAGATTAACGTAATAAGAGCCAATTTCATCACTAATCTCTAATAACTGGACAAGACTAGAAGAAAAAAATGATCTATTTGAAAAAAAATTGTGTATTAAAGCCTTAAAGAAAAGTCGCGCTGCATTATTCTGTTTAAATAAACCTAGAACCTCGTTCGGTCCCTGCTCCCAGCGACCTTAAACTAATCCTCTTTTCATGTCAGCAGTTGCCAATATTTATGGTAATGTTAGTTTAACAGATAAAGGACTAATTTGCCTACCTAATGCAGAGACAACAAGAGATCGCTGATCCTTGCTGAATCGTGTGAGAAATGTAAAGGACGTTCAACTGCCGGATATAAGATAAGCTTTGGATATTAATAAATTTTAATAATATATGAATTATTTATACACATTTTCATGTTATACCTATATTACTTACGGAATATTTTCATATGTTTATGAAACATAGACTGAATGCTAAGCCAACCCGATACTCCAGATGACAAATAATATAAAAAGAGATATGCTAGTATTAAAAGGGACAGAAGAAGATATATGTGCGGTCGTGGGTAAAATAAGATAAAGAATTTCATTGCCAAAAATAAATGTTTTATTTCCGGGTGCACGACTAATCGACAAATTTGTTTTTTACCAGGAAAACATAATTTATTTAAATTATTGATTGTTTTGGCGTTAACGTTGTAGAGATTATTCCTGATGTTCCTTAAACGTGGTGAAAAACATAAATTATGTTATATCTAGGTGCGTTCAATTATAATTTTATTCCTTAAAAAAACGTTCAAACGCAGCAAAATTATTTTGTGGTGACATTATAATTATAATTTATAGATTTAACTTTGTTTACACCACTTTTTTTATTATTGAAAAAATTAAATTAGTTAGAGTTAAAGAACACTTAAGGTGTTTAAATAGTAATAATTATTCCGAATTTTCTAACCATCTTTTGGCTATGGATCATTCTTTTGATATTAATAAGGGTTTACAAATTTTACGTATGTAAATTTTTGACAGTTTGATAAATTAGAAATTTTGGAAATAAGAAAGAGTATTAATAGTAAATTGAGAAAGAGTATTAATAGTAATCAGATCCTTTTTGCAAATAGTTATCTTTTAAATTTATTTTCATGTTATGTAGGTACTTTATATTATTTATTTTCCTTATATAACTTTTTGATATTTTGATTATCTATACTTCGATTTTTAAATTTTATTTTTGTTATGCTGACGAAGAAGCCATTGGCTTCGAAGCATGTTGCATTTTTTCAGAAATAAAAAAATTGTTGTAAACAAAGTTTAATTCTATAAATTATAATAATTTTATTACTTTGAAGTTTCGAGAGTATCTGAATTTCTCATCGACAGGTATTAAACTGAGTACATTCGAATAAATTTGTTTTTACTTGAACAAGGCGAAAATATTTGTTTTTCTTTGGGGATATGTAAAGTTGCTAGTTAATCCAATATACCAGAGATGATTAACAACTTTGAAGCCAATGTTTGCCGATATAAGGTCTCAGCTTCTCGAAGACGTGGTTGAAAATTGAACCATCCACCGCGCACTGATGCCCAAAATCATATTTAAACCCTAATTGCATAACAATATCCAATACCATGCGTTGCGTTGAGTTGCGAAATCTTTGTGTATTAACTTGTTTATGAGTATCAAATAACAACAGATGTCTCTAGCAGAGGCCAGTGCAATAAATGAAATGTTTTTGATTGGAACAATATAAATAGAACTTTAAAAAATTTGATAATTGCGAATGAATGAGACTTCTTTAATTTATTTCAATTAATTGATCATTCATCTGAGCGCAAAATCCTGTAACTATGTTCTTAGTACGTACTTTCTTATAAATATCGATAAATGATGAAATTCAAGAGCTGCACAATCTGAAGCAAATAACACAGTTGAAGACCAAATAGCCTGGTCAAATAGAAAAACCCTGGCAAATAGAAGATAGTCTAGCAAATAGCAAGCCGAGAGAGCAAACGTTTCATTCCAGCAATCTGCTTGGCCGACCGTACTCAGTAGAAAACTGTATTATCAACGGATGTGTGACTAACAGACGATTAAAAACCAGACTGATTTACAGAACTTAATAAAAAAAAAGACAAAAAAATGTGATCAACTTTTACTCAGACCATAACCCTCACAGCTACGCATCGTATTCATGAATTGAGATACATGTGTTGAGATAAATCTCAGGATCTCAACACGCGTAATATGTACCGCACATCATGTACGCGAATCGATATGGAAATAATTTTCAAGATCACCGCTTGAAATTGACAAAGCCGATCAATTTGGCACACACAACAGTGTGCACATAAATATCGCCTAGAATCATAAACACCCTGAAAGATTTATTCTGAAAAGTAAGACATACATACATAAATAAACACCGCAAGGGAAATTTTAATACATTCAATGATTTAACGCTTTTCGCACAAGAAGCATGAAACGAGTAGCGAAACAAGTCGCGGTGCTTAAATGCCTTAGGGTCAGCTAGGAAAGCTTTGAAACTTGGGGTTGTCTACGAAAGCCGAGAATTATCTCTAAGAAATATCTTTGATAATCTCGAATCTCTGTTTAAAAAATTGTCTCAGGACAAAAATCTCATACGAGTCTCAATGGTTATCACAGACTTTTTCTTATACTGCCATTTCCTGTCGGAGGTCGGCCATGAATATATATGACGGGGTTTAGTATTAATTTTCGCTGTTTTTATCGTTTATTCTACAATTATTTTATAATTATAATTATATTCTCGTCAAATGGTAGAATTTTTTCAGATTTTGAAGTTAAAGAAACATCTTGTGTAGAACAGTGAGCAGTCCGTACATGCCGGGCATATTCAGCTGCATTTTTCATAGTAAGTACTGTGATGGGATTCTAAAACAATAGCAACTACACATGATTGAAGTCTTCCGAACAATCTGGCAGAATTAAGAAAGAACTAGAAGTCAGTCCAAATTACCAGAATATTCGCGAAATAACATTTTCTATAAAAACGAGCGACTCCGTTACTGCGACACACAGTTGTTTTGACAAGCGAAAAAAACATATAAGTGAAACCAACGTAAGCGGTGCTCCAGGTAAGTTTTGTATTATATTTAGTGAATTTTAAAATAAAAAAAAATTTTGAGTATTTCATTTTTCTACCATCGCCGCGATCCCGTAACAGTATTATTAAGGCACGTGGCTGTGGAAGGCAAATGAAAACACTGAAAATTTTTTTTAACGATTTATTAATTATTTAAACAAATTCTAGGTCACTGGACATGAACTCAATTTATACACTATTCATTTATTCACACTATTTTGCAATCAATCACTCGTCTGTAAAACACTTTATTATCGCTTGCTAGAATATTCTGTTTGATTCTCCACGTAAATACTATGCCTAATAATCTGTCGCTTCGATTAATCTGTTGTCGCTGGTACCACACACGCATTGGTAACATTGTTTTCACTGATAAATGTCACGCTGATTAACGTCAAAATTAACAAGAACATGCTCCGCACAACTGGCTCCGTTTTTTGGTTTTTCGAACTTCCGAGATTATTCTGTTCCTGTCTAGTGTTTGCAAGAATGTTCCCATTGCTTCCAGACTATTCCAGACGTCTTCATAATGTTTAAATAATTCCATTGTAGGGCGTTCCATAGGTTTCTATATTTTTGTCGTCTTCAACATATTACGAAAGATTCCGGCGGTGTGCAATTATTCTGTTTACCTTTTTTTTAAGTATATTACCTTACATGCAAGCGCAGTATCTATCAGTAGGTCTCCGGTAGGATCTGTGTAGGTCTCCACAAAGGGAGGCATCACCACACGTTCAATAAATGAAAATACCATTTCCTTGTATGAATATCATTTGACATTTGGTAGGTGGTACGATCCTAGCGGTGGACTTCATCAATATGCAGGGCTAATCCGACAATGAATTCCAAATAAAATCGCATGGAATAAAATCAAATATCTCTGTGTATAAAGATACACGAATACAGCACAAACGAGTCCGTATTGACAAATTGGTTTTGCAGCAAATATTTGAGTTATTGAACCGATA
Organism: Agrypnia vestita; assembly: GCA_016648135.1. NCBI lineage: Eukaryota > Metazoa > Arthropoda > Insecta > Trichoptera > Phryganeidae > Agrypnia > Agrypnia vestita. The sequence continues at coordinate 123,275 of JADDOH010004311.1, forward strand.
AATTCCAATATTCGATTATGTAGATGAGTTTAACGAACACAAAGACAAAATATATATGATAATGTGATGAAAATATTAAAATTTTGCATACAATTTTAAATCAACGAAACCTGAGCGGGTTATTAAAAATAATTCATTTTTTATGAATTCAATCAAAACCTTATTTGTTTTATTATTATTTTTAAAAAATGTTGGCCTCCCTGGAACATAGATCAAGTCCCTGATCTTAAAATGAATTAGTATCAGATATTCGCCAATGATTAAAAATGACAATTCATGCATTTATTTAAAAAAAATAACAGGTTCGATATTGAGCACATTCATTTAAAAACAAAAAATCATTAAAAAGACACGTTGAATGCTCACTTAGGAAAATTGTTTAAAACGTAACATTCTTGGGAAGAAAAATACTTTAATATAAAAAGCTTTAATATTTTATAAATCAATTATGTATTATTTAGAAGAAAGAAGGCAAATTTTACAAAAAATAATGATATGCAAAATTAAAATAAACAATAGTTATAAGAAAACATATCTTTAAAATAAACAATAATAAGAATAGTAATCAAAGTAAAAATAAAAATTAAAAGAAGTAAAAAAATCAGTCCACTTTATTATTAGGTCCTTACATATGAAATTGGCGTTTTGCCGTACTGACAAATTTGATCTCAAATATCTTCTCTTTGGTTAGGAATTCCAAATCCAAATTTATACAGCTATTTACTCATGTATTTATGTTTTGAAAATTATAATTCATTTGTTTTTTCCTCAATTGTTTTTTTCTTTGCGTCACTCAGTTTACAAAATGAAAAACTTGAAATATCGCGTTATTTACGAGTACGAGTTCCACCGTGGCACCAGTGCTGCAGAAACGGCTCGAAGGATTAATGATGTGTATGGCGACGGTGCCGCAAAAGAAAACACAGTGCGTTTTTGGTTCCAACGTTTTCGTTCTGGAAATTTCGACCTGCAGAACAAGCCCCGTGGACGGCCGGAGACCAAAGTTGATAATGAAGAATTGAAGGCTATTTTGGAAGCGGATCCATCTCAAACCACATCCGAGTTAGCTACAGGCTGCGGTGTTAGTGATAAAACTGTTTTAATCCACTCGAAGCAAATTGGTAAGGTGAAAAAGCTTGAAAGGTGGGTACCTCACGAATTGAGTGAAGCAAATCAACAAACGCGCGTTGACTGCTGCGTTGCATTACTCAACCGGCACAATAATGAAGGGATTTTAAATCGAATCATTACCTGTGATGAAAAGTGGATCCTGTACGATAATCGGAAGCGCTCATCGCAATGGCTGAACCCTGCCGAACCAGTCAAACCATGCCCCAAGCGAAAATTGACTCCAAAAAGTTACTTGTGAGCGTTTGGTGGACTATGCTGGTGTCGTTCACTACAGCTTTCTTAAATCTGGCCAGACGATTACGGCAGATGTCTATTGTCAGCAACTGCAAACCATGATGGAAAAGCTAGCTGCTAAACAATCGAGGCTGGGTAATCGCTCTAGGCCACTGCTACTTCATGATAACGCTAGACCACACACTGCACAACAGACGGCTACCAAATTAGAGGAGCTTCAATTGGAATGTCTAAGACATCCACCGTACTCTCCGGACCTTGCCCCAACAGATTACCATTTTTTTCGAAATTTGGATAACTTCTTGCAAAGGAAAAAATTCAACTCCGATGGGGCAGTCCAAACCGCCTTCAAAGATTTTATTGATTCCCGTCCGAATAGTTTTTTTAGTAAAGGGATCGATGAACTACCTATGAGATGGCAAAAGTGCATAGATAGCAATGGTACATACTATGATTAAATTAATATATTATAATAAAAAAAAATCGGCTTTATGTTCCTCCCATACTAAACGTCAATTTCATATGAAAGGACCTAATACATACGATTCTAGTAGCATATCCCATGTCTCGAGTATTTCTTTAATTCAGGTATGCTTCCTAATGGAATGAAAATTTGACATTGATGTCGATGAAATGTCGACGAGTTTCGAAATCTTATTACGTAGGCGGTGCATGCATGTTATTGGTGAGTTTACGGCATAGTTATTCCTGTGGACACCCATAAAGAACACTTCGTGTTGTCTCCTTTGTCTTTGTATATTAAACAAGACCATCTGTATAAGGTCACGGCAGTCTCACATACTGCTAATAATTTAAAATAAAAATACATACAATGCCCGTTTATTCAAAACCCAATAATTCTTATTTCACGAATTCGATAACGTTCGAAATTTTTAAATCCCACAAGCCATTTTACTGAAGATTTACACGAATAATTCGTTATTCTAAATAATTTTAGCTTCTTGCACCATAAATCAATATATTTGATCACATAATTCGAAATTTTTTTAGAATTTGATTATATTGAAAAAAATATTTCGATTTCTTCGCAAGTGAGAACAACAAATATGCCAATATCGGGTACTTTAGTAAAAGAAATGTCGCGAACTTTATATTAGCCTAATAATAAATTTTATATTTTTGATTTCTTGAAATATGCAAAAATACAGATGCTTTTCACAAAACTGATAGTGTTTTTCACAAAATTTGTGACGTTTTTCACAAAGTTTTACCATTTTTGACAAATTCGCAAACGAGTTGCTTTTTTTGAAAGTTAAATTTTGAATTAATAGGGTTCTGCGTAATACGAAATGGTTTTTTTTCAGTCCCTCGAATTTTGAATTAAGATGTTCTACTGCAGGTACTATCGCTAATATCTCTTGTAAATAGTGTTGCCACCCGTACTTTATTATAAAGTATTGTACGTTATTTCGGGAAATTGTACTCTATAGGTACTTTATGAGAACAATAAAGTACGCGAAAATACTTTATTTCACGTGATTTGATTTCTCTGGGATTCATTTTACTTATAACATACAAAAAAAAGTTGATCGTAGAAATTTTTACATAAAACGGAACGAGAGAGTTACCGTGGTCGATGACGTTATCGATTGTTGCCGAATATGTTCGATAATTGACGATATACCCTGTGGCGGTCGCCACATAAACGCTCGTTTTTTAATGCAAACTAACCTCAAATGTCAACATAGCCATTGTCATTGTAAAAATTTATTGTTTGTTTTGTGTATGGCGGATTGAGTGCAGTTAAAATACGATTAATTGGTTTTAAAGAGTTTTTCTGTGATGAATAGCAAATGGCGAGATGAAAGAAAAAAAGCGTCTCTGAATCTGATAAAAATGAATGACTTATTTACTTTAACTTAAATAATATAGACTGCATACATGCTGTGCAGTTGTTTAGTAATGATAATTATTTGTTAAAAGTCGTTAAAAGTAATGAAAAATATGTTTTTAAGCAAAATAAAATGTTCAAAAGCAATGTTCTTTATTTTCACAAAAAAAAGGTGGCAACCCTACTTTTAAATGCTAGTTACTTCAAATGAAGTGGGTTAATTTATACCTTTTAATGGAACACACATTTTAAAACTGATAAATCTCAATAATAATTTATATTTGAGACCGCAGAGCCGAGTTTTATTCTAAACTGATATACTGGTAGTGCTCACTAGAGATGAGATTGAGATATAAACCTCCCTACTCGCCAGTCTAAATATGACCCATGAATTAAGTTCGTGATTATTTTTGTTTCGGCAATATGTATGTAATTGATTAATGATTTATGGAATAGCAAGGCATAAAAATAGGAAAAATTCACGACTTACTTTAGGAAACATTGTAATTATTATTACGTGCTGAATTACGTAAACACAGATGTATTTTTTTTTACTTTAAGTAGGGTAAGAATGAGAAATTTTAATTGTTTGTAAATACATTCGGTTGATTTATGACTGGATTTCACTGAGCCGTCCGTCAACTTTATTATTTGTAGCCTTCTTATGTAGGTGAAATATGTAAATATTTTAATGTTTTCCCCTGAAAAATGAAATGAGGGTGTGTTCTTAAAAAATATACCACAAAGAAAATGATCGAATTTGTAAAGCTCTGCTACTAAACGATGTCACATTCCATGTTGCGACTCTTATGCTGTGCATTTTACTTTTATTTTAACCTACTACGCCCCAATAAGATCTATGGTCAGCACATCGTTATACGCGTTTCGTTCGGCCCCGCGTATTGTTGATACCACAGTTGCGGATGATTGCAGATAGACTGCTAAAACGAATATTCCAGGCTAGACCGGAAGGCAGAAGACCTAGGAGGAGCTGGCGGAAACAATTGAAGGACTGCTGCGAAGCGAGGTTGCTACGAAGTTTGGCTGACGAGGAGAGCGAAGCCCAAGATAGGAAAGACTTTTTTGCGGTGCAGGGACCCCAATCATTAGAATAAAGGATAGAAGAAGAAGAAATAAAACTGTATAAATATACATAGGGGACTATAATAATATAATACATACTTCCAGGAAAGAAAAAGTTGTGATACTAATTTATACAGATATCAAGGAGGAAAGTCATTCTGTACCTAAACATTTACAAGTGCTGAAGATAATTGACATGACCGTCTAATTTTTTCTGATTGTGGTGAACTACTAGTTGAGCGATGTTTTCTGTGAGGTTGATGCGTATGCTGTCTCAATTTTTCTCTAAGCGCGGCCAGTTCCGTATAGAGCCTCCTCAAATATTTTTTCCGCGTAGAGGTTTAAACTAAATTTAAAATATACTATTCCTACAAGAACATTTACTGTCACTTACTGTCTTACTGTTACTGTCATCTTTTTAAATACTTTTAATTGTTTTATTTTATTTTATTTTATTAATATCCTATTCAGATCATTTTTTTCACTTACTGTCTTACTGTTACTGTCATCTTTTTAAATACTTTTAATTGTTTTATTTTATTTTATTTTATTAATATCCTATTCAGATCATTTTTTTCACTTACTGTCTTACTGTTACTGTCATCTTTTTAAATACTTTTAATTGTTTTATTTTATTTTATTTTATTAATATCCTATTCAGATCTTTTTTTTCACTTACTGTCTTACTGTTACTGTCATCTTTTTAAATACTTTTAATTGTTTTATTTTATTTTATTTTATTAATATCCTATTCAGATCATTTTTTTTCCTTTGTCTATAATATAATTAATTAACACCATTATTAAATTGTAAACATTTAATTATTACTATTACTTAATTTTAATTGGCAATAAGATTTATTCACAAATGTTATATAAATAATAAATATTCTTGAACATTATACTACTGGAAGAGCACTGTCTGCTATAATACAGTAAATTACTAGTGTAGCAGGCAGGGCGTCAAATCAATTTAGTGTTTACTTGCTGCCAAGACACTCAACAACAATGAAAAAAGCTTCATTAAATTTTGTAAACACTGTAAACATTTGTAACATTGAACATTGAATAAACATTTGAATTTGAAAATTTGAATTAGAGGTTGAAGATCATTGGTGAAAAAATACTACCCCACCTTATGGCTGAACTCTCTCCTTATTTATATATATCTTAAGTTAGTTCTTAAGTAAATCTTTACTGATGCTTTTTCATGCCAAGAAAAGTTTCGTGTTAATTAAGATAAATCATAGAAGTGTCACAAAGGCGAAACTATTTATATGAGAAACATGTATGGAAGTCTTTTTTTTAGGATATAGATGTATCATTAATAGCTGCGAAATCTATGTATGTTCATAAGAAAAGACTACAGACGTGTCTAACACATTCCCTTCAAATAAAAGTAAGTTTTTTAGATTTGGAACATAAATATAGAACTTTCAAAAATTTGATTATGTGTGGATATTTTTACGATGGAATTTGTAGGTGAACGTTGATTGTGTAAAGTGACTACTTAAGCCAGCTCATTTGCGTCATAAGTCGTGGGCCATTTTTTAAACAGACTTCCATATAAATAGTTTCGTCTCTGCGAGACCTCTATAATTTATCTTAATTAATTTTTCATCCCTCTGGGGATAAAATCCAGTAACTTTGCTCTCAGAACATACATATATATAAAAATATTGTTAAGCTTCCTATTACTTGAATATCTTTATCTTCAGTTCCGACTTTTTAAGGATTTCAAACATTTGTTCATGTTGAATCTTGTCAAACGCTTATAAAAATCAATCAAAAAATCAAGTACAATTTTTTTTTTTTTTTTTATTTTTTTTTTTTATTTATTAGAGACACTAACAGGATAATATGTACATGATAATCTGATAATAAACATTATAGTGAAGACTATGCCCATTATCCCAATTACAAGTGTACTCACTCTGCATCTCTGTTATACTAAACAGTATTATATAACGTACAGGTGTTATTTATTATGCTTTTAACGATTATGACTGTGCAAAAGGATATTTTCAGAATATAATTATAATCTTAATTTTTTGCCATTTGCAAACTTAAAAGGAAAATTTTTTTTAGGTTTTAAGGAAATATTTTTCAAACTGCACTCCAAACAACTATCCCTCAGGTTTATTATATTTCAAAGTAAGTGAATCATTTAAAGTGTTTTCTTTAATGCAAACTTATATAGAACCACTATCGATAAGATAAAGACATGTAAAAAGCGACAATTTATTCCTTTCTGTCTATCTCTAAGTATTTTCACTCAATTTTTACAGCGGATAAAAATTTCTACGCCCTTCAGAACTGGATGAAAAATACGAGATCTTTTCAAATTGATGGATTTAGTTTTATGGAACTTAATACAATTATATGAAAATATTACTTGGGCAATTTTGAGAAATGTCTCTTTGAAATAGAAAAAATTTATAAAGCAATCAGCACGTATTTGGCCTGTCTGGGAATGTTCTATTCTAGTGACGTACAACGTATGATCTAACTCAAAAGATCAGACTAACAGATAAGCATGCTGAGCTTTCCAAAAAAGATATTTATTTTTATTTATTTATAAATGACTTAATAGGCTTTTTCATCAATTAAGGCAGGTGTAAAATTAGCAATAAGGTTAATACAACACAATATTGATGAGAAAAGAAATATGACAGTGAAATAAAGTAGCTACACAGATTCTTTCTAATTAATTCTTAATTCTTCTTTTAAAGTCCTAAAAAATATATCTTGGTCATTGTTTCTGGATGATATCTCCTTGCAGTAATTGATCATTCTAGATTTAGGAGAAAAGTAATATAAATGAGTACATAATACAAAAATTCGTGATATATGAGAAAATTAAAAAAATGAAATCACACGGATTTGAAATTTTTTTCTTAAAAATGAAAATTTTCAGATTAGAGCATTTATAGCAACATTTCCAAAAATGCTCGTTTAATATGTTTGCAAGATTCCATAATCAACAAGAAATATCATAATAGAAATATTGCGAAAAATCTAAAAGGTTTTAGAAAAATATTGAATGTGCAAAATTATTCCAGAAGATTAGAGGGAAAACATTTCGCATAAACGTACGGGATAGTGTGAGACTTGAACCCGGACAATTGTTGGCGAGTGTTTCGAGTGCAAATTAGTCCGAATTACGAAATTGGTGTTCCAGTTAAGTTTGTGTCTAAAAATAAAATAGGTAATGTTTATTTATAACAGCGACAATATTTACAATCCTTGTTTCACTCTAAGATGAATTCCCTGGTCAAAAGGTGTTGTTTTTAATGACCACATTCAATCTTCTTTATACATCTGTTTTTTTCTTTCTTTGTGTGTCTTTTACCTTCTGAGTTCTTTGTTTCTTTCTGAACTCTGTATTATTTTTTCTTGAAGTTCTCCATTTGGGAAAGTGACTCTGAATTCGGAATTCTATGTCATTTTCCATGACGTAGAAATCTATTTTTCATGACGTAAGTTTTGTTTATTTTTTTTTTTTTTCATTTTTATCCCAGCAGAATTTGCTTGCACCAACTGGTTTATTTAAGCAAGATTCAAGTTTTTCTCGAGAGGGTAATTATATTTCACTCTTATAATTCATAAAAATAGTTCTATATTTTTTAATAATCTATTTTATTTCGGTGTCTTAGAATCGCTTCGTGCTTGTTTAAAACTTCATACAAAAAGAGCAAAAATGATACAAAGTTTAAAGTGAAAGAGTATGTTTTAAATTATGCCAGTGGAAAAAATGTATAAAAATGCTTGGTTTTTATAAGAAACTAGAATTTAAAAACACTTGTGGGACGTTGTCCAAGTGTCGCATTTTCAGAAGTAGATCTTCATCCATATTAATTAAACATCACAGAGTCTTTTTAATTATCAACGTCTTGAGACTGTGATGAATTTAACCTGCCAACCTATTACAAGAAATAAGAAATAAAATAATAATTATATCGAATATCTCCAAAAGAACTATTTAAGATTAATTTATTACTTGTGTTGTGAGAGTCACGACTGCGCCACTGACGACAGGACGTCGATTCAAAAAAATAATAATATTATTCGTATTGGAGAAAAGTTTCACTACACCCATGTAGACGCGTAAATAGGTGTTGGCTCGTGATAGGCCGGATTTTAAAAATATGATAGAAATTAACCAATGAGATCTTTGGTGGAGGGGGAAGCTTCGAGAAGGAATTTCCGATGGAAAAAGTTTATAAGTAGGTGTTGGAGCGTTAATTCGAGAGTTTTTTGGAGGGTTTTGAACCGAGAGGCCACGCTGGTTTCGTTTGTTTCGCGCGTTTTTACGTTATCAGAGATATAGTTTCCAAAGCAATTTGTTTCGGTATTTGACAATCAGTTACGAAAGCATCCAAATTCATCGCTGTTATAGCGTCAAAATGTCAGTATTAAAATATAGGATTATTACAAATGCCTGCGTTTTGACGCATTTTCGAAAGACAAACAAAATTTTATCTGTTATGACGCCATCATACAAGCGTCAATATAGAGCGAAATAATTAACGTCTGGTTTATAGTCGAAATTTAGGGATGCGTTACTTTGTCTTGTGCTTCGATTGTTTTAAAATCATTTTTGAATTTAAATCGGGATCTCATTATTGGAATAAAAACAGTTAGGATTCTTTTAAATGTATTTATAACCATCGAGAGAATGAAGAAGAGATATGTGCCAAATGGGAAGCTGGAGGAACAAGATTCACACTTATGCAGAGTCTGGAGGAAGGGCCTTCTGAGCTACGGATTCAAGCCACTACAAGATTTCAGGATGAGTACCTTTTTAGTCTATATAATAGTATTGTTAAACTGTTTCTAAATGTTCTAAAATTTTTCTAAAGCAAATTTATCTACAGTTAATATCGAAGTAGGCAGTATATTCTTAGGAAAGATACATATTTAATTTCATTAAGCATAATTCAAATCATTTGAAAGAGGATTTAAAATGTAGTCGAATTTGGTTGTTTTGAGATTGCGTCGTTCGACCCCTGGGAGACGTTCAATCATGAGGACAAAAATCCATAATTACGTGCATATTCTCTATATATAAAGAACTGGTTCTAACTAGAGAATTTCAAAAAGTACAGATGGGTCATTCCTCAATGGGGCGAAATTACACCTGTACTTGATTGAAGGAAGTAACTTCTAGGTGAGAGCGCTGTAGTTGCGAAATAGTTAATTCCGACTTGTATGAATATGAGAAGAGACAGTGTTTGACTGAAAGCGGTAACCAATTCATTTTTAGATTCATTATAAATAATGCAGTTAGGATTGAAATAACAAGACTCGTCTTGCGATGGCATCGTTCAGTTTTGGTGGTAGCAAGCATGGAGTATAAAGACCATGATATACGTCCGACAATGGGTTTATAAGTAAGGCTTTATATACCTAAAAAGGAGACTGCCCGAAATAACTCATTAGGTATGACGTTTGGTCCGAAGTCTGTGTTGTTGACCCCCGGAATTAGTTCGGCGTGATTTCTGATGGATCAGTTATACTAGAACAACCAAGAGTTATCCAATATATTTTAGATTCATTATAAATAATGCAGTTAGGATTGAAATAATATGACTATGGAGTGGAAAAAGACAAGAACCAATCTATTTTAATCCCATTAGACGTAATTCAAATCATTTGAACGCAAGAGAGGGAGCGAATGAAGTGGGTTGATTGTTTTGGGTTTGCCCCGCTTTTTGCCAAGGAGACGTTCAATCATGAGGACAAAAATCCATAATTACGTGCATATTCCCTATATATAAAGAACTAGTTCTAACTAGGGAATTTCAAGAAGTACAGATGGGTCATTCCTCAATGGGGCGAAATTACACCTGTACTTGATTGAAGGAAGAAACTTCTGGGTGAGAGCGCTGTGATTTCGAAATATTTGATTCTGACTTATATGAACGGGAGGGAGAGAAAGTGAATCGGGTTATTAATTATGCGCAACCGATTCAGGATACACCCCTGAATATTGCGATTTCGTTCGGACGTTAAAAAATGCTTCAACGATATTTGAAATAAAGTATTCCCGTTATCTACACGAATTATTTTGCTCAGATAACTCGTTTAATTATTGTATAAATATAGTCACATGGTCATAGGAAGTTGGTGAGGTAGATTTATTCACTACGCTTTGGATATCTATGAATGTATTGACACATGGTTAATATATTCTGTTCACGTGGAATGTTCCATTGGTTAAACATACTTGTCTTCATTCTACGAGGAGGAATTCACATTTTCATTTACCAAGAAATTATCTTTATACTCCACAGAGGATAAATTGCAATAATCAGCTTTAAACTAATAACCAACATTCTTCTAGACGCAAGGACCCCTAAAAAGAATTAGATGCCACTATTAATATCTTCCAACTTAATCTTTAGACGCAAGTGATCCCTAAAGTTTTGGTATACCTTGGATTTACATTTTCCTCGGAATGCTGACGATTTGTCGAGGCAATGGAACATACTACGTGGCTATATCAAGATTTAGCTTCGGGTTGTTTATCAAGGTAAAGGAAACGCCAGAGAAAATGTATAGAAGGAAGTTTTTCATGGCATTTTAGGGGCGGGACGATGGGGCCCCTTTAGCGCGGAAACCGAGGATATGTCATTACCCACGGACATCAATCCTCCTTTCCATAGATTCATTTTTAAAAACTTGTTAAATAAATTCCTAACGAGAAAAGTGAAGTTCTGTTAGCGACAGACACCACATACTCGGAAGTAGACCTATTTTCAAATTATTAGACTCTCGGTTTGCAGATAAATACAGTTTCTACCAAGATAACCAATCCAGAGGCGAATCACTGAAACAATCTGATTATGTGTTTTTCTCCAAACTATAAATTGTATATAGAAGCAGCCAACAAAAGTAAGCAAATTTAAAAACAAAATGATATGTAAATGTGCCTTTTCTTTCAGATATTTTACGTTTCTGTTATGGTTAGTTATTCCAGTAAATGTAAACTCTAAACAATAAATTTTATACGTATTGTAGTCAAGTCCGAATTAAAATTATAAGTATATTATTATCTTTGTATGTGTAAATATAGAATTTCCAACACGTTTTCTGAAATATTAGGGTTGCCACGTGCGTCACAATAGAGGGGGAGTTATAGACTAAAGACGATATCACGAGCCAATAACTTCGACGTTTCTATAGTAATTGAGTGAGAGTATAGTGATTTATTTATTTATAAATTAGGAAAAAAACGACATCATGAGCCATTTAATAGATAATCTAGTATAGAGAGATATCCTGGTAAACTAGGATAAAAGCCATTAGGTAGTATTTGCATTTAGAATGAAACTTGCGATAACTTAATAGGATTTTGATATTAATTAAACATCGATAAGAAACATTACGACCGCATCGCGTTCTTACAAAATAATCCTTTCAGTTCATTCAAAACGGATAATTCTAACCTTTTATCTACGTAGAGATACTTATAGGTTATTATCTATTTTATAATGTGTATTTCGGAACAGTACGATCGAGATCAGTAAGAGTATTTTAGGTTGCGTATCTGAATTAGAACTTATATTAGATGGTTTATTAATTTCGGTTAGATTTAAAAAAAATTTAGTTGGTAGCTTCGGTTCGGTGAGCCAAGGCTCAACCACTTTATACACGGTTAGGTCAGGTTTTTCACAAGACGTTAATAAGACTAGTAGGCATACTATATCGTTTTAACTTAAAAATAAAGAAAATAGTAACGTTCTATCTTTAAAATACGATAATTATAAAAAAATATACTTTCAGATGAAAAAGATAATATATTAAAAATAATTATATCACAATATTATTTTGTATATTTTGTGAAAGCCCAATAAAGACTTCCAAACACACTTTCTCATATAAATAGTCTCATTTACCAGCGGCGACATAAACTATTTCATGGGAATTAAAACTTCCACTGACGACGATAGCGCAGTTGTATCAAATAATGTAAATAAGTTACATAAATGTGGAGACCTGTAATTGGCCATCTATATTGTATCAATGTTTTCTATGCTTTTTTTTGTGCTGTTAGTCTTCCATAAACATTAAATAAATAAATAAATAAATAAATAAATAAATAATGTACACACAACTTTTCGAATTTGATAGATTTATGGTGGATCTTGAGTGGAATCAGTGAACGTTTCACTGCAATTTCACTGTGATCACTTAAGAGAGAATGCGTTCACTGTGATCACTTAAGAGAGATTTAAGTTAATCGTAACCAATTTAAACGCCCAATAGACTATACATACTTTTCCATGTAAATAGCTTCACCTCAGTGAGACTTAACGAATAATTTCACCTTACTCCAATGATTTCGTTCAAATTTCCATACATTTGACGTAAAGAAGAACGTAAGCATATATGGGAAACAACTAACTAACTTACCATCATGCCTTTTCCCCGTGGGGATAGGCAGAGAAGATGGCTCTGCTCTGTTCTGGCATACAACTCTCAGCCTTAAAGTATCTGGTTAGCCTAGTCATGGCAAGACTTTCGCGGCAGCCCAATATGTCTGACGCAGCTAATACTAGCGTCATATATTTCTCATGTCTTGTCATCCTGTATTCTCTCAATACGACCAAACCACCCTGTAACTCTTCTTTGATTTATTTACTATGTTTATATCAGCTGTATAATCTTTCCTGATTTTTTCATTCTTTATTTATCGTAAGGCGTAATTTAAATAATTATTATACACTCTTGTACGTAGTAAGTATTTATTTATTTGCGTAATTTTAACCAATACATCCCAATTAGAATGATTTCGTTGTCTGTCTGTCAATTTTTTTTTATTTCTTTTTTCTTCAATTTTTATTTTCAAAAACATTTTCTATTAACTTTTTTTCTTAGATTTAAAAAAAAAAATCCTTTCATTAAATTTTTTTTTATTTCTCATTTGTTTATTTTTTGAAATACACGAAATTCCTCTCTCCCCATATACAACACCCGCTCCCCACGATATATTTTCTACTAACTTTTTTTTTATTCTTTGATTTTTTTGTCGGGTTTTAGTGATTTTGCTAAAAATGTAATGTTGACAATAATTACGCATTTGTTTTATTGCTATCTACCTATCTCACATATTATCAAGTTATATTTCACCATAAACACGAACACAAACATAAAACTGACTTGTAAAACATTTTTACTCTCAGTCTTTCTGATAGGGCCCAATCATCGTACAGGTACATAATTAAACTAATTACCTATCAGCAATATGAGAGTGTTCGAATTTTTAATTTATGATAATGGATTAGCTTTCTTACCTACCTATTTTTGAGATTGTATCTTTTTATCAACATTTCAGTGGAAATACATGCACAAAAAAAAACATTGGAAACATTGTGTCAAATGTCACAAATATCATAATAATTTGAGGACCTCATCTGAAAAAAGGAATGATTATATCATCAACTCAGAAATAATGTAAATATATTTGAACTTGCCAAGGAATCTTCCTGTCTTGAAGTTTTACGGTAATTATGACATTACTGGTGACACTTACCTGAAAAAATGAGAAAAAACGTGTTAGTGTATATTTCAAAAAGTTTCTGAAAAAAGTTTGAGCAGACAAAGTCCATGTAATTGAACTAAATGGTTAAAACATATATTTTGATGTAGGATAACCACCATTTCATTAATAATAAACATGTTTCGGAGTAATGTTTCCTTCATCAGGATTCAAAGTGTAGTCTAAAAATTAAAATTTAAAGTATAGATATTAACAAACACAAAAAATAAATACATGGGAGTAGAAAAATTAGTTAAAAACTAATGTGAAAATGAATTTAAAAGGCAACTGTTTGCAAAAATGATATGTATGATTTTTCGTGGAGGGAGCATTGGCCCATAAACATGTTGATTATTCAAACAATTAAGAATTTATATATATATAAGTAATGTTAACCACAAAATTATTTAGCTATTATAGAAAAAGTTTAATTTATTTATTTTAAAAGATATTTTATGTTGCAATACATTTGTTATTAGTAAAAATTTATATAATGTTAACAAATAAACCACCACCATTTTTTCGTTGTAGATATCCACAACACCTCGACCGATGGACCAAAAGAGATGATTTTCCCAAATGTATGATCGACCGCGCGATGCCGACAAGAATTATCTAAAAAAGGCAACAGATCTCGTTAGATTAGAGCGACGCAGCTGCCGGAAACCAATTTAAAGTCTCTTTAAAATATGTGTGTACATAGCGGAGAGCAATTTGCGTTTATTAGAAACCGCGAGGAGGCTGTGTGTTACCAGGGGGTGGATTTCCCCGCCAGGGTACGTTCAAAGGGAAGAGAATGAGCCTTAAGCAAACCCTTCGCTTTGTACGTATCATAGGTATATAAATGGCAGAAAGATGATTGAGTGATATGCGGTTTTTACTCTTTGCAACAAAGTCCACGATTAACATGATCTCTGAAACAGGGATAAACTTCAAGGAAATTCACAATATTTATATAAGTTTGTTCCAAGAACACAATTAGAACATAGATTTTAATAAATGCTATAGATGTCTCACAGAAACGAAATTATATTTTTATGGGAAAGTAGGTATGGAAGTATTTTGTGTGTTCATTGAGATTACGACCTATCGTACGGCTGGCTTAAGTGATCACTTTATACAATGTATTGTTCACCATTTCCACCCACTATAGAATACGATGTCTATAAAATTTTTGGAAGTTGTATAAATATAAATTTTACAACATTTTCGGTATATGTGTTGTAATAATCCTAAGCGCGACCGGCATCCAAAGCTTTTTCATTCCTCTTAAATGACCACAGATGTCACTAATGATATATCTATTTTTTATGATTTGGAATTTTTTAGCAATAATATTTATTGATTAATGATGTCCCTGTGACAAAAATCCAGTACTGTCTTCTTAAAAATTTGGACAAACTCAAAATATTCTGAACGTAGATTTTGATAATTATAAGGTAATCGCCAGCCTCGATAACAAAACATTCAGATTTTATGGAGAAGTCATTGAAATCAATTAACTTATGTAATAAATAATATACGACTTCCAACCACATTAAATTGTATTGTGAAAAGTGATCACTTAAGCCAGCTCGTGCAGGTCATAAGCCCTGGGCCACTCTATGAAGACTTCCATACACGTTTCTGTTTTTCAAATGGCCGCCTCATGTCCATTCCCGTTCAACTGAATCGTGTGCAATACAATTTGATTTATGAGAACAAAAAATGTTAAACCGCATCATCTCAGAATGCACATTCTGTAAAGATGCACGTAGTGCTGTTGTGACTTACTGTAGCAAAATTGGTTTTGCTGTCCTCCGTGAAGCAAAAGTTCTCGAAGAAAATCAAACATTTTATCTATTCAAAGATATTTTCCTCATATCTCTTTATTTGATTTGTTTTACATTTATATTAGGTGCTACACACCATATACATTTATACTACAATATTTCCATGAAAATATTTCACGAAATACACCAGCATTTTTACAAAACACCAACAACTTGACCGACAAAAACGTTCTCTCGTGCCATACGTACGTTCACACCGCCCTCCTAACAAAACATCTAACTTTCTTCACCCGTCTCCGGAAAATAGTTGAAAAAACGAAGGCGAAAATCCCGCAGGGGCATCGGGTTGCGAATCATTAGGGCGGGAACAAGTAAGTACCTACTTAGCCCGAGCATCCAGACACTTTCTCGTTCCTGGGGGGTATCGGGGAAATCGTATCGAGCGAACGGCAACACTTTGGGTGATTGGATTCTCTCGTATTTGGCATTTTAATCCAAGATGTTTCGCGTACAGAAATCGTGCTGAAATTAAGTAATAACTTTTTTTTCTTATATTAAACAAGCATTTGAAACCACCATTGTATTGGGCGTATTAAATCTAAATACAATAAAAGATTCACTCTCCTAAGGCCCCCGTACACTTTCCACTTTATTTTATTTATTTATTTCTTAAGTTAGTTAATATTACAGTTTATGTATTTACTAGTATTTGACACTTTCATTCTTAAATCTGTTACTAAAATACTATCCATAATAACCTACATATTTACATTTACATCTAATCTAATCTACGGTACAATCTGTAATTAATAATACATTTTATGCTCTACAATTCTTGAATTTAGCAGAGACTTCGCTTCTTGTTGTTCGGTCATTATTTTCACATGAGCCAGCCACCAAAGTCGTCCCAATTTTATAAATTTTGTGACGCTTAGCTCCTTCAATAAAATAAAAAACTGATTTTTCTAGAGTCTGCGCCAAAGTACTCTAAAACTGATTCAGTTTTCTTCCTTCTCCTTTTCCTCTCTCCTCTCCTCACCCGTTACTCTCAGTTAGTATCCATGTCTCAGCTGCATATCTGAACACTGGTCTGATTAGCGTTATGTACACTCTAATTTTAGTGTTGTACTCATATGCTAATAAAAATATTCATTTATGACAATTACGAATATTCCATTACTGTTGGTAAATTCTTCTTCTTCTTCATCAGTCTTCGTATCTCCGCTGCTGAATATAGGCCTCTTCCATACTCTTCCATCATTCCTTGTTATTTGCTAATTGTAGCCATTTCTTTCCTCCCACAGCGGTTATATCGCCAGCCCATCTCTTTTGAGATCTTCCGACGCCTCTTTTATTCTCCCAAGGTCTCCACTTCAAACTCTGGGAGTCTTGTTATATTGTGCCCTGCAACATGCCCTGCCCATTTTAGGTTCGCTACATGATCCATGATATCCGCTACTCCAGTTCTACGCCTAATTTCATCATTTCTTATTCTATCTCTTATTCTATCTCTAAGGCTTACTTCAAGCATGGATCTCTCCATGGACCGTTGCGTGTATTTGAGCTTTTCTACACTTTTCTTTGTAAGGGCCATTGTCTCCACTTCATACATCCATACATCATCACTGGCAGTAGGCACGATTCAAATGGTTGTTGATGGTTGGTTGGTAAATGATTTAAGTAATATGTTAAATTATAAAAAAACATTTTTGGTCACACATATGGAAATAAAAACACTAGTTTTTAAGTTCTACATTATTAATTTATTGAGACGCGTTTCGCCTTAAAATGGTATTATCAAATAAATTTTTGATTATAAAATGTATTGAGGAAGCTTTGGAAGGGTGGTTGGGACCGTAGGTTTAGGATAAAGGGACGAAGAATGGGAATATAAATAAAATTAACTAGTTTGGGTACGGTTGTGAAATTGATTTTCGTTTTGATTCCGGGATGGTCGGGTTAAAAATATCAATGTGGTTATAATTTCAGTTAAATGAATTATTGGATCTATAGATGAAGGAGTTTTGCTGAGTTTATGATATTGATTACTATTTTTATATCTATTACTCGAAAAATACGAACTGTTCTTAACAAAACGTGCATAACTTTAAACAAAAAGAGCTCCGACAAAATGTGTCATTTTGTGTATTGTAAATGAATTATATTATTAATATGAATAAATAAATGAAAATAGCATATGCTCTGGGCGCTATTTTTTTAATTAATTTTCTATTTGATGATGTATTTTTCATAATATATCGTGTTGTTATGATGATTGAATTATGCGCTTTGTATTGTTTCTTTCTCTCTTTTTATACATAGTTAATTTTGAATTATCATTGATAGAAATGCTAGTTTGTGTTGTATATCTTGAGTTGGAACATTAGAAAGCTTCTTTCCAGCAGTGATCTATCGCAAGGTATATAATGTGTTGTATTTAATTTTATTAGATTTGAAACATAGATTTAATAATGCGATTGCGTAAGCACGCAACCACTGTTTTTAAAAGCAACTAAGGGAAAAAATATTAAGAAATGTACATTACTGCTCTTGAGAAATGTGAAACATATAAAATATGTATTTAAGTTTATAAAATATCCATTGAGAAGATTTTATAAAGATAAATAATTGATGTTCTATATTATTACTTAAATACATATTAAATATAAAAATAAAAAAAATATGCATAAAAAGTATAATATTTTTGAAATATAAACAAAAAAATTGTGAAAAATCAAATATAAAATATCAATAGTTTAACTATTCTATTGTGCCCAGTCAGAACACATAAATTACTTTTTTATCTTTTTAAAATTGTAGAGTCCTCAGAAATATTATTTTAACATTTATTGAAACTAATCAAGAGATTATTATTCTTCACCAAAATCAAGAATGTTCTTTTCCAACTAACCTGTATACAATTTAATTTCCGGGTTGTTCATTAACAAACAAATAACAGTATGATTACAAGGTGATAATTATTACCGATTCGAATATCGTATAATTATTACAGCCCCGTTATTAGTCGAAGGGATGACATGGCTTACAAAAACCACCCTTACTTTGATGTTTTTTAAATTGAATGGGATTTTTATATCCGCTTTCACGCGGCAGGTTGTACGCGATGAAAGATTAGAGGAAGGACCTTCCGCTGTATAATTACGGGGTCTGTAATTGACTTTCAGTGTTTTGAATTAATTATAATAGCAACTGCTTTCAGAATTTTTAATAGGTCAAAATCTTTGAAATGTCGCGAACTGAAAAACCTTGCTCATAAAGCGTCAATAATGGCGGAATGTTTATACTTATCAAATATTTTAATTTTTATGAATATTATTCTTGCTTACTATCTTACTTTGTTTGAAACGATAACGCATTTTAAATTTTCCAAATTAATATGATGACCAGCTGAGTATCCATGAGGTAGAATTGTTTCATAGCTTATTTATTATGAGCAGCTTTAAAGTGAACGACGTCTTTCAGTGTGATTTCTTTGGTTTGTCAGTCCTGCTTTGCTTTTCATATATCTATATTATAATTGATTTAATTTTTCGTATGTTTTTTACTGTTTATTTAATTTACTTCATTTATTTATTTTATATTTGTTTTCTAATTTGGTTAAATTATCCTATTTTTTTTATTTTCTGTTTCTTTTATACCGTTTTCTTAATGCTGTTAATATTACTTATTTTTATAATGTTTTATTTTATAATGTTTATATTACTCATGATTTTATATTGTTTATGGTATTTTATCATAAGACACTGAAAATACATTAAAATGTGATGCGGTTTCCCTAGAAAAGACCTAGCCTATGTGAGATATTCTTTCTATAAATAATTTTTATGAACAATAAAAAAATAAGTAAATTGATAACGGCGGTTTATTTTATTTATAAAAGTTTGCTGTATGACAGGCACAATTGTCAATATAAGATAGTTGTATGCTGCTACTCGACACGTAATACAAAAAATAAACGTTTTAGTAAAAAGAATCTTTAAAAAGTTCGAAAAGTGGACGTGAAACTAAATTGTTAACATAGTATAATCAGTATCTTTAAATTTTCCCAGCAAAACAAAGTGCCATCTTGGATTTTTTATAGTAACCACAATGGAAGTCTCATCAAAATACTCTTTAAGAATGAAAGAAAAAAAAACATAATATGAAAATATTTCGCATCTCATATGAATAAAATAATACACCAGCCGCTTAGCTTCACCAATTTCTTTTAATATTGACTTTCTATTGATTAAGTCGATATCTAGTAATATACATGAATTAAGCTTGCCGCATACCAAGCTAATCATTTTAAACACTACCTGGTATTGAAACTACCGATATTTTATACGAATCGTATGGATGTGCTGAGATTTGATACTCGACGTTCGCTAGTGATATCACAGCGTCATCAGGAGAGCGCTCTATTACCGCGGGGGACAATAACACACGGATTATTTCTTGCGCTGTCGCAGATTGTATGCACTGCGCTGAGATTTGATTCTCGACGTTCGCTAGTGTAGTGTTTGTATCTACGGAATAGATATAATACATTGTCTCGTGTACTCTTAGTAGAGGGGGTGGCTGTCAACCGGAAATACGGGCAGTTGTTTGCACGAAACACCGTGAGTTGGACGGACGCCTGCGCTCGGGGCTTAGAGTAATAGTGAGCCAGTGTTATACCTTTTTACCTTATAGTTATCCTTATTAGTGAGGTATTGATCACTACAGCTGTCTTATCACAGCGTCATCAGAAGACTGCTGTATTACCTCGGGGGACCATAACGTACGGATTATGTCTTGTGCTGTCACAGATTGTATGCACTGGTAAAGGTGTGTTGTATGCAGATTGTATGCACTGTGTTGAGATTTGATTCTCGACGTTCGCTAATCTTATCACAGCGTTGTCAAGAGAGTGCTCTATTACCGCGGGAGACAATCACGTACGGATTATTTCTTGCGCTGTCGCAGATTGCATGCACCGCGTAAAAGTGTGTTGTTTCCTTTACGAAGTTTAGAACTCGCGTTTCAATTTTAGCACCGTATGGAAGAATTAATAATAATTCATCTTATGAGCGTTGCGGTTGCTTTAAATACATTCGTGGCGTTCGTCCAACCCGACCAACTAAATAACATTATATCACACCTCTCAAATCTCCCCCGCTCTCCGAATAACTCCGAGGCCGGGCCTCGGACCCCATCGCGGAGCTGTCGATTTTCGAATAAAGACGAAACAGCGCTTATTCAAAGTTGGCCGTCGTCGAACACGAACTTGAGGAATATTCCCGGATCGAGGGGAGATGTAATCCCGGAGCGGTAATCCCGCGGGAGGGCGGGGCCGGGGGGGATGGACTCCAGACCCGAGTTTTTAACTGTAAATAAATTTGATCCGTCCGCCTTTTTTCAGTGAGCGGCGCTCGGCGGAGATTTATCGCAGATTCCCGATGATAAGTATCGCGGAATTATTACGCTCACTTCGATCCGGTGTGCGTTTGAATTTGCGAAACGGAATTTGAATATATTTTCAGTCGTTAATACCGCGAATTCAGAATCGTGGCGGCCAGCCTAAAAAGATTTTTTGCAAGATTTATATTTGCAAGAATTTACGTTTCCTAATAAAAACAGAATTACATACAATTATAAATTTCATTCAAATGTAAAGCATCACATAATTATTATTATTATTATTGATAGATTTGGCATTAACATTGTAGAGATTATTCATGATGATCATTAAATTGCGTTAAAAAAAGATCACCCACACGTGTACATATGTACACACCTAATCAATTCATAATTTGTGTTTCCACCTAATCCAAAAAATTATATAATTTAAATTAGTGTAATCACCTGCAGAAGAGATATTCTATTATTCTCTAAACTTTAGTAGTAAAATATAAAATTCAAACTCTCGTAGAGATTACATTGTTTATTTAAAATAGTTTTTTCCCAATTTATTTATTATTAGCTGTGCCCGCGCAGCGGTTTTAGTTGTAAAATAGGTCACCACGAAAAGCCCTTTTAATAATGTGTGTAAATATCGCCAAAGTGTACAATTTCTCAAAGTTTGCCTCTTTGCACATAAAATTTTTCCGTTTTTTGTTTAGATAGTATCTGTTTTTTTATGTATTTATCTGATTTTATTGTTTTTTTTAATATTTTTTGATCACGCAAAACTGTATTTGTCTTTCTAAAACTCTTTTTAAACCTAGATCTGGGACAAAAAGAATAAACCTGCTTTTAAATCAATCCGAAATGTTTGAGTCTTGAATAAATGTATTTCAATGTCGACTTAACCTAAGTGTTTGCTGTTAGATGACAGATATTCAAATTCTTGCCAGTAGGAAGATACACGGCATTTGGATAATTCTCTAAAAGTGGCTCATGAGCATATTTATGAATGGGAAAAGAGTCCCTACGATCCTGTGACAACATAGCTCGTAAATAAGGCTTTCGACAGATTTTCTCATTGTTGGAAAAAGCCGGAAGATAAATTTATCTCACAATTAATGGGGGCATAGTTAAGTGATAATTGTTAACGGATAAATTACAATACAACAGACCGGACACTACTTATTCTTCTTCTTCTTCTTCATCAGCCTTCGTCTTTCCACTGCTGGATATAGGCCTCTTCCATATTTATCCATTCTTCCCTGTTGTTGGCTAATTGTAGCCATTTCTTTCCCCCACAGCGACAATATCATCGGCCCATCTCTTTTGAGGTCTTCCGATGCCTCTTTTATTTTCCCAAGGTCTCCATTTCAGAAATCTGGGAGGCCATCTTGTAGTATCTTATCTTGCAACGTGTCCTGCCCATTCCCATTTTAGCTTCGCTACACGATCCATGATATCCACTACTCTAGTTCTGCGCCTAATTTCGTCGTTTCTAATTCTATCTCTTAGGCTTACGCCAAGCATGGATCTCTGCGTGGATCGTTGAGTGCATTTGAGCTTTTCTACAATTTTTTTTGTAAGGGCCATAGTCTCCAATCCATACGTCATTACTGGCAGTATGCACGATTCAAAGGCTTTTTTTTTAGGCCGGACACAACCCTAATAGATAATTATGAACAGTGATGTGCATCGTATAATAGAAAAAATCTGTGCATTACTAAAGATAAGAGAAGGCAATATTATTTTAATAACCCTTAGCTTACAAAAAGACAATTAGTCAACATATTAATTTTTTGAATTTCCTGGTGTGCAGATATCCATGCAAAAGACGTGTTAATTATTTATGGATAAATTAAATAAAATAACTCTGAAAACATAGTATCATTATTAAGCGAAACTTTCATACTCGCACAAGTAGAATCTATAGCTCTTTTAGCGATAGGAACAGATCTTAAAATCAATATTCTGGAAGAAATTTGTTCAGAAATTTGACACGTATTCCGGCTGACAATACAACAATCATTTATGTTTTAGTTATTCTAAATTAGTATTATCTAAAAAGTTATTTAATTACTTAAAGAGCATATTTAAAACGCTGATCCCTTATTTTATCGGACATTTTACGTACCAGTAACCTCGATCGGTTTGTATTATTTTTATTCGTTAATATAATTTGAATATTAATCGATTTTATTCTACAGTACATTTTATACAGTAAATAAAAATAAAATTGAAAATTGTAATTGTAATTGTAAAGAGTTTTAATTTAATTCTCTAATTCAGCTTAGTATAGTTAGAATTCTTCAAACAGATCGTATTATACGCATATGCTAATAAAATCGAAAGCGTGAGACATTTTTTCTCAACTTATTCACTGTCGGAAGCTTGGTAGGTACTCTCAAGATTTATTTCGCTGGCTGCTTATGATTCGCACTAGTCGCCATTAGATTTACGTTTATAGTCTTGCTTGGCTTGTCAAGACAAGTCTGTCACATACAATGCTTTCGCATATTTATAAAGATCCAATTTTCTCCAATATTCTGGCATAATTTCGCGAATTCGAGTTTTTTATAAAAACTACTAGAAATTCGGAAGATTTCGATTATTTGTAGCTATTAATGTTTTAAAATCTTATGATAATATATATGTAAGCGTTCTTAGCTCTGTTAAAATATTGTTATTACTAGTCGTACAACCGTTAAAAATCACGAAGGAGGCGTAAACTAATGGTTCGCGTCTAAGCTGAGCCCTGCTTTTACAACGAGTAGTAAAGTATATTTTTGACGGCTCACGGAGGATCGGTGGTGGCTATGATGTATAACGTTCAAAGTTGCCGCTTTGCCGTCCGCACATCCGATGTTCGAGTCTTTCCCAGCTGTGTAATTTTGTTTTTAGCCATGAATTTCAGGATGCTACGCAGATAGACAGACAACGAAACTATTATAACTATATTATTTAGATTAGATTAAGTAAAACATTCGATTAAAATCTATACGTACATCGTATTATTTATTGTGACACATTTTTTTATTTTCAGTTGCGAGTAGAATCGCTTGCATGATATTCGGTTTACTTTTATGATACGATGGAATATTGAAAACCATCACCGCAGTGCTCGTATTGATCACCCGCTCAATGCACCATTCTTTGAATATAATAGCCACACCAAATTACATGCTACATAACAATAGATCAGGTTGGGCTTCAAATGCACAATTTCTTGATTGTTCTAATATTAACTCGTGGCGTCTGCTTGCTTGCTTGCCGGCTTGCCGTCAAAAAAAACTTTGGATCGATTTTTGACCCTTTTCCCGTGATCCAATCGAGCTGAAACTTGGCAAGTAGATTCGTGGCAACAATCAAGAAGATCTATTAAATTTTCGTTAAAAAAATAATAATTATAGTATAATTTCGGATTTTTAGAAATTTTATTGGTTTATTGGAATCATTAGAAAAGTTTGATTAGCAACGGCAGCCCAATAACGTCGCGGAATATTTTCTAAATTTGAGTTACTCCGTCGGTATTTATAATAGGTACTTCAGTACACTGAAAGCCCTATCGACCTATTTTTACTCCCTTTATATTAACTCGTGGCGTCTGCTTGCTTGCCGTCAACAAAAACTTTGGATCGATTTTTGACCCTTTTCCCGTGATCCAATCGAGCTGAAACTTGGCAAGTAGATTCGTGGCAACAATCAAGAAGATCTATTAAATTTTCGTTAAAAAAATAATAATTATAGTATAATTTCGGATTTTTAGAAATTTTATTGGTTTTTTCAAATTGGAATCATTAGAAAAGTTTGATTAGCAACGGCAGCCCAATAACGTCGCGGAAAATTTTCTAAATTTGAATTACTCCGTCGGTATTTATAATAGGTACTTCAGTACGAATGTCGAAAATCTAAATTGACTGACAAATGTTTTAAGAATTTAATCTTCAAAGCATGAAGTGTGTTATCAAAGCTCAAAACATCTGACATTTTAGATATATATTAAATTACTGCAAGTTTAATGTTATGTTATATGTTTTAATTCGTCTTTAATTGTTGTTATATTTTACAAGGAAAGGGTGTATAATAAAAACTTGGTTTTTATGGGTTACTTTTTTTCTTTTGTTCTACATTTCTATACATTCTATATTTGTATATGTGAACATATTTTTTTTTACCTAATTAACATCAAAATAACGAGAAATCTAAATATAATAATTGTTTTCTTTGTGTGTCTGTCCGTTACGTCCGTATCTTGCTAGATTGAGTCTGGAATTACAATTTTAGATAATAAGAGTGTGACACGCAATCAACGCGCAACCCGCAACGTTCGTCCAACAAATTACGGGCGTACGGCTAGTTTTATTAATTTAATGATTTAAATGCTTGGCTCCAAGAATTTTACTCGTGTTCGTATTTTCTTAAATAAGATTTTTACATGTCGTTGGTAATAGTAGAAATGGTAAAGAGATTTTTACTGTTTTGTTATTAATTTCTGATTAATCCTATTTCCATTTCATATATTTTTCAAATTTAACATTCATTAACACGATCTTTTGCCACGATATGAATTTTCATAATTATGTTTTGAACCAAAAAAAAAAGATTTTTTCCGATAGATTCTTTGCCACACAATCACCAACATGACCAGATTATTTAGGCACAAGTATGAATTGCGTATTTGAATTTCATGTTTTCTAATTTCACAAAACAAAAAAACTCAAGGATATTCCATTCCATTGGCATACGTAAATTACTATTTTGCTGATTTTGTACTTGATATTTGCAACATTATCCTTGTTCTGAACAACTTGAATAATAACTATATTTACTTTTACATATTATCTAATAAATATTTAAATTACTAAATTATTATTTTTATTAAAAATAATTTAACTTTTAAAAAATATATTATTTGTATTAAATAAAAATTTAAAAAGCATGTACGCGGTAGAAGTGACACTTTTACGAACAAAATCTTTTTTAAAAAACGAACGAAACATTCGTGAACTCGCTTGTAAACAGAATCTGACAGCAGACAAAAATTCAATATGTTGTCGTTGTTGACACGTCGGTCGTCTCTTTTCAAAATCCGTGTAGATTATCAAAAAAATTCCATGTACCTACAAACTTACATATTTTATCAACTTTCGACCTGAAGCGGATCGGTATTCAAAAGTTTTGAAACTGTACAACTTTGATAACCGCATTGAGTATTGAATAAATGAATCGGTTTTTTTGTTTTGAAAACAAATATTTGACAATTACGTCGTTTTTGCAATAAAAAAATTCTTGAATATCACTTTAATGTTTTTTGACACGGTGACAATCTCAAAAAACTATCAAAGCGTTCGTAAACTCGCATGTAAACAGAATTTTACAGAGGACAAGAATTAGTATGGCATATTCAGTTCTGGTATCGCATTTCCGCTACATGCTTCATGCGCAACTTCCGTTACAATAAGAAATTTACCCTGAATGCGCCAAAGGAACAATAACTGTGCTGACGTTTTCACTTTAGTTATTATTTGTCTCTGATTCAAGTCGAACAAGTGTCTGCTGTTGATCTAAAACAGCAAACAGCGCTATTTGGGGGATATTCAGCTCAACTGCACTTTGAGTGCGACTTAAAGCGGCTAAAACGCCAATACAAAGGGGATGCAAAGCCTTTTAAGGGCTCTAGCGTCAACGGATACTGCTGCCTCTGTGGCACACTCCAAACGGGATCTGTAACACTTTGTCTATTTTATTAGGCCCGTGTGCACTGTATACATGATGTCTCGTAGCTACTAGCAAAAACTTATTTTTTATTCAATTTTGAATAGAAAATAAACTAATTAATAAAATAAATAATATAGAAATACTTGAAATTAGGATAAGTGTTAGTATTAATTCAAATGTAATAAATAACCAGACTAAATTTGTGCACAACCCACTTGTGAATATTTTTCCACTTAAGATTCCATCCCCTTGAGATGACATTCCATAATTAACAGCTCCAACCCCCCCTCCCCTCACCAACCCTTCGCTGTAACACACTTGTGTAGTTTTTTTTTTCAATTTTAGTACACAGGCAATCCTGAAGAAGGGAACATTGTTCTCGAAACATATTGATTGTATAACCTAATACATCTAGCAGTGAAAACAAAGCGACTTGTGTTTTATTTTAAGAAAATAAACCTTTCATCTTAATCAAATTACATATCTAAATATAATAATTTCGTTGTCTGTCCGTATGTCGGTGTATCTGTCCGTAACTTCGTGTAACGTCCGTAATTTCGTTCGAATTCACGGCTAAAATTGGAGAAGGGGCTTGAACCCCGGACGAGCAAACCCGAAGGCGGCAACCTAGCGACGTTGCCATCACTGCATATACGTGACCCGTCAGAAATACACTAAATATAGCACTTAGCAAAGACGCAAATTAATGTTCCATCATTTTTGACTGGTTACAGCTAGTATTTAAGTGTTATGTAATGAATTTGTCTGAATTCTTTCCCGAACCTCTGAATATTTTGAAAATGATAGATAGTATAATTTTCTTTTGTATACAAATGAAGCAGTAGTAACTTCTACATGTAGGAATAATTATAATAATAATTGGATAATTTATATAACGCCATTTTCACCTCAAGGTCTTCAGACAAAAAATTATATTACAAAAAAACTAACCTAAAATATATATACTATTACTTATTCACTAGGTGACATGCAAGAAGTGGAATTAATGTTTAAAATTATAATAGTTGTGAGTGCCAGGAAGAGGGCGACTACGGAAGACGTGGCATGACCAGATTAACCAGATACTGGAAGATGGTCCTGTTAGAAGTCTGAACAACCGTCGAGCTTGCATGCGAAGATGTATGAATGTAGACGAAGCGAAAGTTGTATTTCAGGACAGAAGAGTATGGCGCTCTATCCTCTCTGCCTACCCCCTCGGGGAAACGGCGTGATGGTAAGTAAGTAAGTAAGTAAGCCAGGAAGAATCACATATTTTCGCGGAGTGCATACTAGGAGTGGAAAACATTAGGTAGCGGTCTGATTCTACAGGTTTTCATTTGATTGTCTTTATAAGTACGTCTCTAATAAAGTCTCACAGAGACGAAGCTATTTATATGAGAAACGTGTATGGAAGTATTTTTATATGACGGCCCAGGGCTTACAATCTGTATGAGCTGGCTTAAGTGATCACTCTACATAATGCAGCGTTCACCAATTCCATCGTGAGAACATCCACACATTATTAAATTTTTTAAAGTTCTACATACGTTCCAAATTGGAAACTTTCATACATTTGAAGTAACTATGCTAGGGACATGTGTTGTCTTTTCTCGTGAACTAACACAAATTTCGCTGCTGGTAATTATACCTGTACATTATAAATTTATTTAAATTTATCTGTGAGACTTTTATAATTTATTTTAATTAATTAATCATCCCTCTGTGGACTTAATCCAGTAACTGTATTTCCAGAACATACCCCTACATATATATCGTTATGTGGGTCTTAAGTTTTTTTTTGAACTGTGCGTGGCATGAAATCAATTCATGTCTAGAACTTCCAGATTTCCGTTTATTTTCAGTGTTGCGAAATTCTTCGTGGCGTCAAGAATACTCCGCAAGCATTGGTTCTCACACCTCGATTCTCCGTTGTGGCATGACAAAAAAATTGCAAGTCTGCTCGTAAATAAGAGGCGATTGCGATGACCCAGGCATACTTACCATACAGGGGATGAAAATTTACCGAGAAACATTCTGCAGGGTGATATTTGGCATACCAGCACGTCTCACGAAGGTCAGCGTCTACGTTTTAAGGATGTCCATAAAAGAGGCCTGCAGACAGTGACGTAGCAAATTCAGAATATTTTGAGTTTGTTCAAATCTTTCAGAACAGTGCTGGATTTATGTCACAGAGACATTATTAATCAATTAGTGTATATTATAGATATCTCACAGAGACGAAACTGTATTAATTATGGGAAAGTAGGTATAGAAGTCATTTTTGGGTGTAACAGGACTTATGACCTGTCTTTAGGTAGGCTTAAGTGATCACTTTACACAATTGTAACATTCACCATTTCCACCCATGATAGAATATACCATGCTTATTCATTTTTTGGAAGTTGTATATATGTTCAAATTGCGTGAAGCTTTCATATATGAGTTGTAAGCGCTTTTTGCATGCGGCCTGTACAAAGCCATTTTGATACCCCTAAATCCCCACAGATGTCGCTAATGAGAAAATCTACAATTGATTTTACGGAATTTTGAAGGCAATATACTTTTATTATGTGTAATGAAATTCATCCGAATACTTGCATTACACTAGGATACGCCAGGAAATATTATTTCTAATTTTTGTTAAATTCCTTTTTGAGGAATTTAACAAAAATTTAACAAAAAGGAATTTAACAAAAATTGGAAATAATATTTCCTGGCGTATCCTAGTGTAATGCAAGTATTCGGATGAATTTCATTACACATAATAAAAGTATATTGCCTTCAAAATTCCGTAAAATCAATTGTAGATTTTCTCATTAGCGACATCTGTGGGGATTTAGGGGAATCAAAATGGCTTTGTACAGGCCGCATGCAAAAAGCGCTTACAACTCATATATGAAAGCTTCACGCAATTTGAACATATATACAACTTCCAAAAAATGAATAAGCATGGTATATTCTATCATGGGTGGAAATGGTGAATGTTACAATTGTGTAAAGTGATCACTTAAGCCTACCTAAAGACAGGTCATAAGTCCTGTTACACCCAAAAATGACTTCTATACCTACTTTCCCATAATTAATACAGTTTCGTCTCTGTGAGATATCTATAATATACACGTAGCAAATTGTTGCCAGGCAATCACGTACACCAGATCCCACTTTTTTCGCCATCTTTTCAAATCCATTATGGATAAAAAATATACACAACATTAATCTTTTTAAATTTGTGAGCAAATACGACATCAGCCACTAGGGTACTTTCTAAATATCTTTATTTAATTTTTTGATTAAATTACTGCATTAGAACAGTCGCGTAGTGAATAAAACTCTGGAGTCTTCTGAAATGTTCAGAAGATGTACGGAATGCACTAAAACCGCCCGACATTATCTAGAGTGGGCGGCGGCTAGCGCGAGTATGCAAGACGCAACGTTGCTATAAATAACACGCCACCGGGCGGTCAAGGAGTTAAAGTTCAAGACGCGATCAGCGAGCTACATAAGATGGAGCAAATTTTCAAATGATCATTTTTGGGTGCGAATTCTATATAAAATTCTGGTATACAGGTGTCTCATAGCTAGTAACAAAAACAAAAAAATCTATTTTCAATTTTTGCGAGGTTTTTATCATTTTATTCGACTAGTTTTAAAGCAAATGAATTTTTAATAATCGATGCAAGGAACTGAATTTATAGTTCAACTTTTGCAAAAATAGGTCAAAAATATTGAAAAAAAATGAAAAGTTTGATATTGCATATCTCCACAACTATTGACATTAAGTCGTGTTTGCTTCATCATTTTCGACTCATTATCAAAACAGAAATCCACATGTAAATTTTGTGCTACCAGCTGTGGGACATCTTATATAATAGTATTTCCAAATAACGTTAATCGTTTATTAAAACGTGCATTCATGATATTGAGCCGTATAAATTCAAACGTAAGACAGCACAATATTTACAAAGACTGCCAATGTGCTTTCTTGTGCTTAGGAAAGAGAACAACATTAATACATTTACAAAGCGATTGGTTATATCGGTGTTGTATATAGAATCTTAAAGTTGTTTGATAACAATCACGACAGAAGTTTCTGTAAAGCGACGAAACGAGAGTTTCCTTACGTTATTCTGCTATTTATTCCTTATTGGATATCATTAGTCATTGTCACAATTTTTCAGTTACCTTAGCTGTTTTTTTAACGATGCCACCTTGTTTCCTGTGCCATGGTAGGAGATAATCTATACTGATTGAGATTGATAAAAAAGTAACCCATAAAAACAAAGTTTTTATTATACTCTTTCTTTGTAAAATATAACAACAATTAAAGACGAATTAAAACATATAACATAACACTAAACTAAACACATAACAGTAATTTAATATATTTCATAAATGTCAGATGTTTTGAGCTTTGATAAGACACTTCATGCTTTGAAGATTATATTTTAAAAACTTTTGTCAGTCAATTTAGATTTTTGACATTCGTAGTGAAGTACCTATTATGTATACCGACGGAGTAATTCAAATTTAGAAAATATTCCGCGACGTTATCGGGTCGCCGTTGCTAATCGAACTTTTCTAATGATTCCAATTTTTTAAATTTTTTTAACGAAAATTTGATAGACCTTCTTGATCGTCGCCACGAGTCTACTTGCCAAGTTTCAGCTCGATTGGATCACGGGAAAGGGGTCAAAAATCGATCCAAAGTTTTTTTGACGGCAAGCCGGCAAGCAAGCAAGCAGACGCCACGAGTTAATATAAAGGGAGTGAAAAAAGGCGCAATTTTTGAATTTCACGGGCTGCGTAAGTTCAGTTAGTCAGTTTTATTATAAAATATATTATAAATGTCTCCTAGAAACGAAGCTGTTTTTTATAAGGGAATGTATATATGAAAATTTTTTTTTTGGGCGTTCATATATATGATACTGTGTCGCAAGCAGGGTGTCTCCGGTTTATGTGTAACGTGTACCGTATCGATTGTATACAATAGTTGTCTTGTGTTGTGTGAATGTTTCATCTATTATCTGATCACTGTATTTTTGAAATCTGCGACGAGATTTTTGATGTTTTTAATTTGATAATAAAGAAATACGTCATCCCCATAAACCAGTACCCACAGATTTCGCCGTTGGTAATGGTAATATATTTTTATTTGTATATAACATTCTTCTGAAATTTTATTATGATTATTAACATTTACTCTAGAATATTATAAAATATGGTCTTAAAAGGAATCAAAAATTGAAAAAAATTAGGTCATATTCTAGCGTTAATGTTAATAATTCCGAAGAATCTTACATGCTTACGTACAAAAAGAATATTGCTTTAAAATCTACCAAATAAATACCCAAAAAGACTTCCATACCTACTAAACCATATATATACAAGATTATTTGGAAAACATTAATAACCTCGCAGGACCCTGCCTTAATTATGAGTCCAAAATGTTCTAAATGACAGTTATGGAGATATGCGATGTCAAAGTTTGCATTTTTACTCAATATTTCTGACCTATTTTTTGTAAAACGTTGGACCATCATTACAGTAATTTATATTGAATATGAAAAATTCATTCCCTTCGAATTCCACTTGGACAACATTCCAACTGGAAATTTTTCACGGTTTTTATCATTTTATTTAACTTGTATTAAAACGAATGAATTTTTCATTATCAATATAAGTTACTGTAATGATAGTTCAACGTTTTACAAAAAATAAGTCAGAAATATTGGAAAAAAAATGCAAATTTTAATGTCGCATATCTCCATAACCATTGACATTGGGTCATGATAGCTTGAACATTGGACTCATAATCAAGGCAGTTATTAATGTTTTCCAAATATCCCTGTTTAAATAGCTTCGTCTGCATGAGATATCTGTAATATACATATTTTGAAAAAAATATTTAACTAATTGTGGTGTTTTCAAAATCAACAAAGGGACTTATTTGATTCGGGTGATTCCACAGTGGCCATATCGCCAATGTATTATTAAAATCAATTTTGAAATGTAACATTTACTTATTTTTCCCGTTCTTCCCTGAATTCCAGCGAGGGGACCTTTCCGCTCCAGCATCCAGCAATTATTCCCTTCTGTTATAGGATAGTTACTTCACCGAGGACCGGAATGCGGTACGAGTTGCCCCATCTCCGGTTCGACCTTGTACGGAAATAGATCAGATTTATTTTCGAAGGGTCCGTGCCTGCTTCCATTCTTGTAATATATTTCAATATAACTGTTATTTATCGGACAAGTTCATTGGAATATATACGTTTGGATTATTGATCCCCGAAGAGTCAATCATAATTGGTCGTTCAGAATATTTGTGAGTTTGTTCAAATCTTTCAGAACGGTAGTACTGGATTTCTTGTCACAGAGACGTCATTAATCAATTAATGCATATTATGGATGTCTCACAGAGACGAAACTGTACTTTTATTATTATTATTATTATTATTATTATGGGAAAGCAGGTAAAACAGGAAAAAAAGTATATTGCTTCATAAATTCCGTAAAAAGGGAGTCTCATTGAGCGACATTAACGATATCAAAAAATAAAAAAAAATTAGCGACATCTGTGGGGATATAGGGGGAAGAAAAATGGCTGTCACAGGCCGGTATAATAGGTTGTTACAACACATACGTGATGTGTGTCATATAATCCAAATATATACAACTTCCAAATATTAGTAAGACATGGTATATTCTATCATGGTTGAAATGGCGAACGTTACATATGTGTAAAGTGATCACTTAAGCCTGCCATACGATCGGTTGTAAGTCCGATATACGCCATAAATGACTTCTATACCTACTTTCCCATAATAATAATAAAACAACAGTTTCGTCTCTGTGAGACATCCATAATATACATTAATTGATAATTGGTCGTATTTATACGGAAAGCATCCGACTCACAAAACGCTAAAAATAAGGTATATATGAATTTGGATAATTCAATACAATATATTTATGTGCTTAAAACGTCCAAGCTCTTAATGCTATAGTTTTTTAAATCCAATATTTTTCTAACACACATTTAAAAATCAAAAATGTGGTTTGATTATTTGCTGCGGCTTTAAACCTATAAAACTTTGGAAAAAAAGTGTTAAAAACATTTTAATTCTACTGTTACTACACGATAACAATTTTATAGAAAATATCTTAGGAGGTTGAACTTTTTGTATATCTCAGACAATATTTTTTACTTAATGCTTTATCAAATTCATAAAACATAGAAGTCACTCAGAAAAAAAGCACTGTTCGTACATTTAGACATTTTGTAGAAAGAATCCTGCCTGTAAAACGCATCATATTATCTTAGTAAAAAAAAACATTAAAAAACATGTATAGAATAAGTTTTATGTAAAAAAAATATGCATTAATTAATTATTTAATTTTTTTAAAACGTATTTTATGTTTATATAAAAGTTGTCGTAACTTTATATTGGTAATATAGGTCTAAAAGCCCACTAGGGCGCTGATAAATAAATAAATAGGTTAATATAATATTTTAAAAACTGTTGATAATTATGCATTCACCTTAAATTACTGTCACAAAACTGTAGAAAAGTTTTACAGTAAATTGGAAGGTTCTAGAATAAAAGATGGAAATGCCAACTAATTTTGTGAAACGTCTGGAAACCCGAAATGGTATATGTATAATCAGTACAACGCTACTGCAAAACACAGTTTATTGTGCCAGTTCAGTGAGTCTATAGAAGTAAATTAAAAGCGACCAGCGAAAATAGATTACGAGAGTACCTACCGGGTTTTCGATAGTGAATAAGTGCAATCACAGAGGTGAGAATAATCTGGAAAACTGTGTCGCATAGAAAAGTGAAGATCTCTCGATAGTGACAGTTAGTTTGAATTTCATAAAAGCGATTCAAATCAAGTTTGTGTCAAATCATTAATTAATTCAAGCGTTTCATTTGTCTTTCACCACTCTTACTCGATGGGATCCTTTGGTTGAAGATCCGGAACTCCATGAGGGAGAGGGTGTTTTGCATTTACAAACATTTTGAAATTGTACTTTATGTTTTTATCACTTGACGCCCCTTTGATCTCTTTGTCCCGCTGTTATTGTTTGATACAAAACAGTTTGAGAACTCCTACAAAGTTTATTTCTTCACCAGAAATTTATTTTTCTTTCACAGTGAATAACGAAAATACGGTACTTCATATTTAATACAATACTTCTCAAATATTTTTCTGAATTGCCTCAGTGCGCACTTTTATCTCGACGCAGATTTCCGAAACGATTTATTTTATCCAGTGACGTTCAACATTTTGAGAAACGGGACAAGCAAATCAATTTTTTAATTCTCTTTACATTATATTATTTAATATATCCAGGACATCATAACAACTCAGTAGACGTCCAAAGCTTCAATGGATAGACGTCACTATCGCAGCAGTAGAATTTACAAGGCAAAGATTGGCGAAGGATCAAATAGAATGGTACATTTATAGGAAGGTCTTCATCCTTTCCTTTCTTCAGCAGCTGTCCAACGATTTCGATTTTTAATAAAATAACACTTTTGGATGATTACGATTACCTCATAGATTCCTAATCGTTCTGTAGGTAAGTTAGAGCATGATAATCTTTGACAAGATTAACACGCATGTAATAAATATTGGTGAAAGGTCAACAGTACTATGGATGTGGTGTATAGCGTTGTGAACATAGTAGTGTAGTGTTGGTCCTGACGAAGAGACGGGTACGTCTCGAAACCGGTAGACTTCAAATCTGGTAGTGATTTATACTAATTTAACTAACACTCTGCTATAATGTCTAACCACAAAGTTAATGCTTTAAATATAAAAAATATTAATAAGATTACGAAAAAACCTAGGTAATTACTATCATAATAAAACGTTATAAAAATTTCTGAAATTACTGAAAATTTATATTATGAAGCATTAAACATTAAATTTATTTTTAACATTTTTTTGAGCCTAGATTTTCATGTATAATTTCATGTTTCTTACATGAAATTGCTGGGTGTTTACAGATTTTTATCGAACTGTACCAGAAAATTAATACGTTACTCTAAGTGGACTGGCCTTTTTTAACACCGACATTCTTGGACCAGGCAAGGTCTTCCAGCGCGGAATTTTCCACCTGCGATTTCCATTTATTTTCCATAAATCTTTCTTTAGTTCGCCATTACCATTTTCACGATGGCCAGAAACAAAGGCGGACGCATAAATCCTCTCAAATAATAAACACCTAAATACGTGAAAATTGTCGCTTTCTGCCAGGCTAACTACTTCAATGTGGCCTTACGCTCTGGGTGTAGTTTATACACACTCCATACTCGGTTAGCAGAGCACATATTATTCAGAATATTTTGATTGTCCAAATTTATCAAAAAATAATACTGGATTTTATCCCCAGGGGGACATCATTAATCAAGGTATATTGTAGATGTCTCATAGAGACGAAACTATATATACGGGAAAGTAGGTATGGAAGTCTTTTTGGGTGTTCATAGGGCTTATGAACCGTTGTACGGCTGGCTTGAGTGATCACTTAACACAATGTAACGTTCACCATTTCCATTCATGATAAACTACCACATGTATAAAATTTTTGGAAGTTGTATATATTTTTTTCATAATTCAACATAATTCTACGCGTAAGACAAGGATACGTAGCGTGGGGTCAATGTTTGAAAATCTCTCTCTTCGGCGACCAAATATAGTATCGTGGTTGTGAAAAAATTTTACGTACTCAAAATATATTATTTAGTTAAAACCTTTTTTTCTTTTTTATATATTTTTTATAAATAAATAAATGCTTATTCTTTGGGAACCGACAAATAAATGACGGGTTACAGCTAGTGTAATAATCACTATAGAGTATAATAATTTACCGAGTTGAACTAAGGTTCTTAAGGAAAGAGGGTTGGGTCACAGCGAAGGATGGTCTTCCCCCGCATATGTTTAACACAGCTAAACCTTAAATCTCCTGGAAACAAAATATTTTTACATTTTCAATAATAATAATTTCGTTATTTGTCTGTCTGTCTATCTATCTGTCCGTTACTTCCTATAACGACCGTAACTCCTTTCATAAAACTTGTTTCTACATTTTTTTTCCTTTTCTATTATTTTTTTATATTATTTGTTTCTCTTTTTTTAATAAATAAACAAAAACTTATTCTTAAGAAACCGACATGGTACATATACATAGCATCCAAATTTCAGGAAATTTAATGCTTAAATATAATTCTAATACTGGAATATGTTATTCACGGTTAGCCTACAAAATGGAAAAGTAATTTTAATTTATTATATTATAAATAATTTAATTTATTATATTATTAAAAAAAAAATTAATAATATAATAAACTTTGCGGACAAAGCCAGCGTAGGCTGTATAAGCGCAGCAAAAAATAGTAGATTTCTAATCCTAAAAAAACGAACTTACAGTATTTGCAAATGATGTATAACATTTGACATCTTACAATTAAAAAAATCAATTGAGAAGCAACAGAAATTAACATCAAGACTTAAAAAAGCTAATTACCTTTATATTTATTAATTAGCAATTACAAGTAAGGAAAATCAATGTGCATTTATTTATTATTGAATTTTACCACACTAGATAGGTACCATATA
Organism: Agrypnia vestita; assembly: GCA_016648135.1. NCBI lineage: Eukaryota > Metazoa > Arthropoda > Insecta > Trichoptera > Phryganeidae > Agrypnia > Agrypnia vestita. Next base: position 160,622 of record JADDOH010004311.1, read on the forward strand.
TCTACATACGCATTTTGTTTAGAAATGTGTTTGGTCAATTATATGTTTTTATTTATTTTCATAGATGGCGGTAGTGAGCCGCCATACATATTGTATGAAAACTTTGAATAAATATTTTTAAATTATCACATAAATTACGTCAAATTTGAGAATGTAAATCATAAAGTGTTATTGTTGTTAACATTAATGTAAAAAAAAAAAGTATTTATTGGATAGTTTCGAAGATATAAGCCAAAATATATCAAAGTTACAACGTCCACACGCTTGACACCAGTCGCGTAGCATATATACAAAATCAGAAGCGTTGCCTTTTGGAAGGTGCGTCTTCGCTGTTATGGCACATGTGGACATTGATTTGTTTATAAACGATAATTTGTTTCCATCGCGCGCGCTCGTAGGTTAAACGAAATTCCGCGCGCGTCCCTGGCGTCTTATTTCCTGTTACGCATTTCCCTCCATTTTCACGAAATCTCACAGATTACAGGAAAGATTTAACACATCAAAAACTGTTCTTTTTATCCTAATATCTTATTCAACCACGCGCTTCGCCATTAACCTCACATAGTTTTAACATAATTCCGCCAAACCGATAATTATTCCCAATCGTATACTCCGCTGACATGAAAACCCAAGTAGCAATTACGCTTTTCGTGTGCTGGAGAAAATTCTCAAGGCAACGCGAGCATAACTAAAAACGTAATTTATGTCCATCTTAACGGCGTTTTATGAGCAACAATACTATTATTAAAACGACATTAATCCGATTCGATCACGCGTGCCGGGCGAATATTAAAAACATCGCGGTGAAAGAATTGGCTGACGAAATTTACGACGCGAACTAAATCATTTTGATGTGTGGATGAATAAACAGAATTGGAGTGGCGAAAAATTAAAGGAGGCAAGATTTGGAAAAATAGAGAAGGTTAAAAGAGAACCAAAAAAAACGGAAAATTTACGAGTGCTGTTTCAAAAAAAGTGGTGGAGATGAGATCTCTCAAACGTATGTGTGACGAATCCATTTATGATCGAATCAGGAAAGAATGTAAAGTTTATCTTAGTATAATTGATAGAATTTAATATTGACGGGGCCAGAAAGAGAGGGCGACCGCAGAAGACGCGGAAGACGTGGCACGGCCAGATTAACCAGATACTGGAAGATGGTTCCGTTAGAAGGTCTCAAAAACCGTCGAGCTTGCATGCGAAGATGTATGAATGTGGATGAGGCGAGATTTGCATGTCAGGACAGATGAGTGTGGTGCTCTAATCCTCACTGCTAGCTCCCACGGGAAACGGCGTGATGGTAAGGAAGTAAGTTAAAATAACATCAATGTTCAAATCAAAATCACATTAAAATCAAAAAATATATATTTATTTATTTATTTACGCCCATTAGGTAAAGGCTTTTACATAAAGAATATAATATAAATTTCAAAAATCACATACATTAAACAATATCTGTGTATATATATATATATGTTTGTGTATATATATATATTTGTTAATATATCTTCTGTAAAACGTTGGACTATCATATAAGTTTTATATGATCATCCGCAAATATATAAATATATATTTGCGGATGACTTAAAGCTTTTCTTAAAGGTATCAACTTTGGACGATTTTCGTCTTCTCCAAGCAGATATATCAAATATATGTGAATGGGGAAGACGAAATAAACTGTTGTTTAATGTTTCCAAGTGTTCGGTTACATCCTTCACTAGGGCCCAAAAAACTCTATTTTTTCGCTACAAAATGAACGATCAAAATCTGACAAGAACATCAAATGTTAAAGATCTAGGTGTTAGATTTGTAAGCAACCTAACATTTCACGATCACATAGAGACGATCAGTGGTAATGCTTTGAGAATGTTAGGATTTGTTCTGCGTACTGCCAGGGTTTTCGAGAATACCCGCGTACTCAGAACTCTTTACAACTCCTTGGTGCGGAGTAGACTCGAGAGTGGCTCGATGATCTGGGGGCCACATGAGGGCAAGTACTCTCTTATGGTGGAGAAAGTCCAAAAGAAGTTTCTGAGATATCTTTACATAAGAGAGTACGGGCATTATCCTTGGATTTACCCAACCGAGTTTCTCCAGGGTATGCTTGGCTACAATAGTTTAGAGACTAGAAGGAATGTGTATTTGATTACACATTTTTATCGATTGTTGCGCGGTATGATCGATAATCCTCAAATTATGCAGAGAATTGGTTTGTATGTTCCTGATAATTACACTAGACATCGTCAGCATAGATTGTTACACATTCCAATATACAGGACCAACCTGCCGATGGTTATGCCTGTTGGAAGAGCCACAGCTATGCTGAACAAAATCGCTTTGGGTATTGATATATTCCATGTGTCTGAGGGGGTTTTCCGAAGCGGGATTCTCCTACACCTTTGACCAGATTTATGTTATTTTTAATTTATTAAATATTTTCATTTTTGATATATACTTCTAATATGTATGCCTTAAACATTTTGTTTGTCATGTACATATTATGAAATAAATTGAATTGAATTGAATTGAATTGAATTGAATAAGTAAGCAATATTGAAAATGAATTATTCTTCACGGTAATACAAAAGAAAAAAAAATTGTATACGGGAAGTACTTTTACTAGATACTGAAAGGCTGAGAACGATATCGAAAGGAGAATGAGCAAAACAAAATAAATGGTGCTCTGAATCAAATTATGGCCGATAAGAATCCGTCAAAAGGAGTGCTAAACGCTTGTGCTATGAGAATAAGACTAACTTGAAGATGTCCTGGAATGGGTCTCGAACCCCCGACCATCAGATCACTAGGCGAGCGTCATGACCATTACACCAACAAACTACTCACTTTAGAAAACAGAAATCCAGTTTTGAATTAACTTTTGAAAACAGCCAAAAAAAATTATACATATCTTATATTAATTATTTGATGTGCTAGTTGATCTAATGAATTAAACATCTGTCACCAAAACATCATATCGCTTGTTGATTCATTGGTCAGGTAAATCAATCTCGTCCCACGAGACCGCTAAGATTATCCTATTTTCATAGCACAAGCGGTTCGCTTAGCTTGAAAATAGAAGAATAATAAAAATAAAAAAATAAGAAGATATGACACGCTTTCTCTGTGCGCAACTCTAAAATTTATTTATTTTTTCCAGTCGTACGATTCTAAAGGAATGCTTGAATGGAGCCAAGCGACAGTGGTGTAATTCCACAGAAAAGACATCCTAATTCCGAAAGCATCCGCAAGCGTGGGAAGGATTCTATGGAAATCGGCCGTTGACGCGAAGGCCTGACTACCCTAACGAAGAAAGAGACGGTGAATTCAAATCGGTCCTATCGATTAATGAAACGGGACTGAGAAGACGGAACCCGAAAAGGATCGGTCTTTGTCCATCACTAGTGCAAACTCCGATAAAGTTTCGGGACGAATGAATTTTGAATGCGAGGGTACAACTTTCATTATAAGGGGTGTGTCGATTATTTTTAGCCCACCGTCAAAATGGTCTGATTTATACGATTAAACCAAGACATTAAGTATCAGATTTTGAATAAATTATAACGATAATGTGTATTACCGCCTTTCATCTTCCCAATGTCAGCAAAAAGACCTCCTTTCATGGTATTTTTTTTCAATTTCGGAAATAAAAAAATGTCACAGGAGCCATGTCTGAAATAAATTTGGTCAGAAATTCTATTACCTTTTTTCCATACATAAAAAATCGCCAAGAACACCAGGACATGTGAATCCTTTAAGACGGAGAATAATAAAATAAGCATCCAATATGGTCACCCATCTCAAGATACGTTAAGGACATGATTGCCAGCGCTACAAAAAAATTGTCACAATTAGAAAACCCGCGTTTGGTGTTAACGTTATAGAGATTATTCATGACGATCATAAAATTGTGTGAAAGACAGAAAAAGTTATCTCTAAGTGAGTTTAATCATAATTTTATATATCACTTTTTAAGTTTCGAGAGTATCAAAAACTCTAATCGACAGGTGATGTATAATACTGACAACATTCAAATACAAAAAAAATTTCATGATTTACGGGAAAATACAAATAATAAATTGATTGGGTACTGAAAAAATGAGCTGGAGTTACTAGAGGTTGGTGGGTGGGTGGTGGTTGTTATGGAAAAACTGAAAGGAGAAGAGAAAAGATTTTGAAAGTAATACATATAGTTTAGCAAATTAATACCCGTATTCAAATTTCTTTTAATTTCTAAACTCTTAAAAATTATTCATTTTAATACTGGTAAATAAATGAAAATGATAAAATTAATAATCCACGATATGATTTGCAAATTCAGAGAAGTTTTTATTAGAAAGAGAACGATGATGCTCGTTTAGTCTAATGTTAAGATTTCTAGAAGTTTGATCGATGTATTTAATATAATGAAATTACGTAAACTTTTTTCTAAATAGCCTATTTTTGACTTTGAATTGAGGAGTAACGCGCCTAAGTTATTATTTGTGTAATTATTATATTTTTTTAAGTAATACTTCTTTTGACGCATTTGGGTAAAAAAATATTGTAACTGAAGTTGCGCACGCAACATGTAGCGGAAGTGCTAGACCAGAAGTTAGTTGTTAAAGTGAAATTTTAGTGTGCAACTTGCATGCGCACCAGAAGTTAGCCGTCAAAGAGAGTAGGTAATATTTATATACTTCATATATTGTTTATGGTTGTTGCGTAGCTATCAAAAATTTATTCATTTGTTTAAATTGTAAATAATTTATTGTTACTGAATTGAAAATTTTAACTGTTTATTGAATTAAGATTTTAAGTGTATCATCGAAATGGCAGAAAGAGGCTTGTCGTACAGATTTATGTTTTTCGTGTTATTGTCGATGTTTTACTGCGTTGACAGTTTGGAAATGTCCACTGGTTTAATAATGGAGATGACGATGTCAATTGCGAAACCTCAGAGGAAGTCGCCATTGTGTTTTTAATTTATTTATTTTTATTGTTTTTTCTTTAATATTGTTTTAATCCGTGGTTTATTGTGTATGGCAAACTAGTATAACTTCGAACACGCACTTTTTTATATACTTATTACAGCATTTTCAATCAAATCAGATTGATCCCTCCATCATTTTTGTCTCTTGAAGTATCTCTGTATTTGCGAATTTGAAATCCATGCAGAATTCTTCCGAGCTTTCCGTGTTGAAGCTTTCCGTTCAAACGTATCCAAGCGCGCAAACTTGAAGTTATTTAAGGCGCAGGACGAAGTTTATAAATGCTGGAATTATCTACATCGGTACGGCTCAAGACTGGATCGAGTGTTTATAATATATTCATCGAGGCTCTCCAGCCACGAACACTTTACAATTTCTGGAGCCCTGGTATCAGGAACTCGATTGGATGGAAGGATTAAATTAAAATGCCTTCGGACTTTGAGTTTGCAAATGTTAATTGGGCACACAATATGTAACTTAGAATGATGGTCAAATTGTTACCTCCCCAATCGATGAGAAATCTATATTTTATATATAATAGTATTTATAAACGCCGATTGTTACATAAACGTGGTACTAGATAACGACACGCGAAGGACTGCTCATACCAAAGGTAAGTAATAAATAGGGTCAAAGGACATTGAAATATGTTGGTGTGGTCGACCGACGTAGGAGGAAAGATGGTATGAGTATAGACCGCATTGGGATTCTGCCTCATCCTCCTTTTTAACTTTCCTTAAATGCCGAAATCCAAAATCCGAAATCATCTGTCTGTCTGTCCATCCGTATTTTCGTGTAACGTCCGTAATTTCGTTCGAATTCACCGCTAAAAAAAAAATTAAACGGCCGTTGACGGGTCTTGAACCCCGAGCCAGCACACCCGAACCGGCCGCTCAATGCATGTCGCTACCGCCGCCGCGAATGTGGACCGCCAAAAAGATAATATAAATTTATACTAGGACTTAACAAATGCGTGGACCATTTTTGATGGGTAACAGCTAGTTCATCATGTTAACGCAAATACCTGGATAATTGGATTTTGTCTATGTTAAAGTTAAATTTGGAACAATCGGTTAAATGAAACTGTAAAGTTGTTTTATCTGGCATTGTAAAATTGACTTATCTATGGTTATGTCCTATTTATGTTAACCTTTAATTTTTGGAGACATTTAACTAATTTTTTTTTATATTTTATCTTACCAAGCGATTGTGTTATCCTGTTGGATGACCTAATAAAATAAAATTAAAATAACGCAAAATGCAGTACATTTCTAAATGTGATTGATAAGAATGTACTGCAAAAAGGCATTCATTATTATCAATTCGCGACACACGGGTCAGCTTTGTTAAAGACTGTTTTTTTACTTTCTTAGAATTCCAACCACCCGCAAAACTCTAACGCATTTTCGCAATTACGATCCTCAAAATTTTTAACCCGCATCCACAACGTAATATATCGCGACATATCGGCACCCGCATATGAAATGTTCGACCAAGAAACTGTTTGTGAAGGAATATCTGGACCATCAAGTATTCTTTCCCGATCTCGATATCTTAGGTAAGACTCGCTTGCGTGTGTCCTGTTGTGCTCTTATATACATTTCGTTTTTCTTCTCGTCTTGGTCACGCTGTTTAAATCTTTTTACCGCTTTAGTATTTGCAGATGATCTCTTGCGAATTGCGAATACGCAATATTTGTATAATTTGCCGCCTTACAGTCGACAGTCGAGTCGGTTTTGTTTAATCTCAGTTCGCTGAAGATCGAGAGGTTCGTTTTGTCTTTTAAAAAAACAGCGAACTACGTACCCACCGTACCACATGTAATACCGAAAATATCTAATACACCTTAATGAAATTTAATAAAAAAAAATATTTAAAAAAGCTTTGAAGAAAAATTATTGGAAATTACTTATGAATGGTAAGAAAGATATATAATGCAAGTGTGATTGCGCCAGAAAGAGAGGGCGACTGCGGAAGACGTGGCATGACCAGATTAATCAGATACTGGAAGATAGTCCCGTTAGAAGCCTCAACAACCTCAACCCGTTAGAAGCCTCAACAAGCTCGCATGCGAAGATGTATGAATGTGGATGATGCGAGAGTTGTATGTCAGGACAGAAGAGTTTGGCGCTCTATCCTCTCTGCCTACCCCCTTGGGGAAACGGCGTGATGGTAAGCATGTACTTATGAATAATAATAATTTATACTGATAAAGAAAGGTTTCATCTTTATATTTTTTTTTTGTTTATTTGTCTATTTCCTAATTATTTCTGCGTATAAACATGTCACTTTGTTATTTTACCTTATTAACACAAAAAACTTACTGACAAACCTGTTACGCAACCAAACTTGTTTGTACGTCGCTCACACTTTTAATGACGTTAGCTACTATGACAATTAAAAATAAACTTAAATAATTTTTTTGTCATTTTTTCACATGACTGGATTGGACTTTGAGTACCAATTTCAGTACACACTTCTCATATGTTAAATAACAGTAATTTATTTCGATTCTTACAATTACCAAAAATTTAATATTTGAAAATATATGTTTGATTAAAAATCTTTCACCTAGAAATTATAAAAAATCTATAAATTATTTCTTTGAATCTAAATTATTCGCTCGAAATTCTATCCAATAAATTCTTCCATTCATTGCAAAACAGAGAAAAATTGAGGCATGAATCAAAAAGCAAAATGAGAAAATGCCAATCCGTTTCATTTACAACACAGCCTTTTTATTCTTAACATTTTTCAATAGCCTTTTCATGTTTTGTGTTGACGTCATAACCACATAACCCCTAATGGTATTGGTATGATTTTATGTTAAGTTAGACTTTTAGATTTGTTATTACTTACATTAATTTACTTTAAGTATTTACGGTGATTCGTTTTTAGTATACAAGGTTTATCTTAATGTTTTCAATCTAAGTTATTTTTTCTCGCGCAGAATTTTCAGGGGATATTATTTTTCGAAACTATATAAAATTTACATGCTTTTAAAAAATTTCTCCCTGCCCGAAGAACTCAAAATCCTCACATGTCTTCACTACTTGACTCTGCAAAAGTTTTAGATCATCCATTTTACTTGTTGTAAGTACCGTATCATCTGCATATCGCGGGGTTGTTCAGAATCTTTCCATTTATGACAAGTCTTCAAGGAGCTTGTTATAAATGGGAAGATTCTGAACAACCTGCATAAAGCCGATGAAATGTTACTTCTAACAAGTAACATTGGGGATCTACGACTTCTACTGAATCAAATAATGAAGATATTTGAAAATTTTTGGATTAAACTTAATTCAACTAAAACAAAATAAATGCTCGTAAGCCAAAATAACACAGTTGACAGTGAAATTCTTTACATAGCTAGGACGAAATTAGAGACCGTAAAAAGGCTTGTGAACTTGTACTGCAATTTAATTGAAAGATGGGATCTATCGATTGAAATCAAATATCGCATTGAGCAAGCTCGTACCACTATTTTTCAACTCAAAAAGATTTTCTGCAGTCATGATCTTAACCTTGGTGTTTGAACACGGAATGTGAAATGAATAAGTTAAGATAGGAAAGACAGGTTCTGGAAGGAAAGAAAGGTCAGATGGAAAGCACGCTCTTACCTTTGTCCTTTTGGTCCAGGTCGAAGGAACAACGCTGGTTTCTCCCTTATCAGAAGGGCAGTAGCTCAGGAATTCTTGTGGCACCTTGAACCTTATCCGAAGGCTTTACGATCACGCAAAAGTGGGCACACAAAACTCAGAACAAAACACGTCCAGTAAACAAGACAGTTCAAAGTTGAATGGTAATGTCATAGATAAAGGTTTTAGTAGAGCGTGCACTATGTAAAGGTGTAAGGAAGATGGTTGTGTTCAGTGACATCTGGTCCTGTTATAAAGATCGAACACTTGGATTAACTAAGAATGCGAATGAACAGATGTTTCATGAGCGGAACGGTGGCAGGTACAAGGTGCAATGAGAGCGCAGCGACTGGTCAACTTCTCGAGATCCTCGCGTCGGTAGCCTTAGAATCATTCACCATACCATATAAACGATTTTTGTGTTTAAAAGATACACCGAATTGACAAAAAACGGACGAGATTCACATAATGCTTAAGAATATTATTTTATATGTACATATGTTCTGAGAAGACGATTATTAAATTTTGTCCACAGAGTGATGATTATCATGATAAGGACCACAGCTATCTTTAGCATAGCATTCAAATAATTGAAAGGTTTTCAGATTTGTCAAAAATGTTTATAATTTGGTAGAAAGCAATAACTTTGTGGTTTGACATATTAAAATAAATAAAAAACACTTTACTTTGTATTAAACCACGATTTATTTTTGTACCAACCGGTTTCGCTTAAACTTAAGCTTCATCAGGGCAACTTAATAACTAAGTAATAACTTAAGTTAATAACTAGTTAAAGTGTTTTTATTTATTTTATAAATGTTTATACTGTAAAGTGATCACATAAGCTCACGCAGGTCGTAAGTCCTGTACCACCCTACACAAAGAATTCCACGTACGTTTTCTCATATAAATAGCTTCGTCCCTGTGAGACTTACTTTATTTATCTGACTTAATGCTTTGTAAAATGGACTGCGAGACATGGTACCAGCCAGACATTTCGTCCGTTGCAGCAAAAGACGTGATGGGTTACGCATATACACTGGTAATATGTGTACATTTTTCCGTGCCGGAAAAAAGTAAAATAAATTATTGTGACAGCGACCTTCGATATTACTCTACTTTCATTTGAATTTATTCTCTCACGCCCAAGATATTTCAGTTCAATAAAAATAAAATTATATTTACGTTCATTGTTATGGCGAAGGCATTTTTATGATGAAAAGAAAACCATTTCCCTCACTATTATGATAAAATAAAATAGAAATCCCAGATGCAATCGTAAGGCTTCTTCTATTTGCTCCACGTTTCAAGTCTCCTGATATAGCCTCCATTCAAGGTGTGATATTTTTGATCAGGTCAGATTTTCAATTCTCTTCTCCGTCGTCATCTCCATCTACATTCGTCTATTGTTATCTACTATCTGACTCAGTAGCTATATTATGCCCGTACCCTTCTCTGCGCGAGTTGAAACATGTAAGAGAGCAGAGAAAAGAAAATAAAATGCCACAGGTATACAGGAAGTTTTTGTAAAACTCAATTTAGCTAACAAAATTTCCGAGCTTTGTGACATGTGAAGCAGTCGCATTTTTTTACTCGAGCGATCAAATAAATGCGACTACTACGTGCGAGAATCGGATGGAATATTTTATCGAGTGTAAAATATAGTATTTCCAGCGATAATTAAGTGTTCATAGACGAGTGATAAATTGCGAAATAGTGTGATTTCAAAAATAATGTTTTATTTTAATTCTTATTAATTAACTTTTTCCATTTAACATTTAATTTATGACTAATAAATAAATCGATAATTAATTTCCAGTGTTTTCATTTGCCTTCGCAACCACGAACCGTTACAATCATAAATTTAAATGTGAATATTGCTGTGTTTGGTAGGTTGAAAACTTTAGTTTTAAACTATTGTTTTAAATAAAAGTAAAAAAACACATTAAATTATTCAAAAGATTTATATATAAATTGTAAACATGTAAAAATGAATTATGTATTCTTGAGTTCTCAAGAAACCCACTAGGAAAATTATTTATTCAGAATTCTTTTTAAATTTCAATTTATCAGTGTGATTGTTTTAAAAGTTGAAGGACACGTATAGGTAAATTTTCTAAAACATAAGCAATTGTAAATTTTATAATTAAGACTTTTTTTTTTCTAAATATTGGCTTGTCAGGCAATCGGCTATTGGGCAGTTCGAACGTTGGACCATTGGCTTTTCGAGCTATTGGCTATCGTGCAATCGGTTGTTGGGCAAGTCTACCAACCCCTGATTGTTATAACAGTAGATATGTAAGGACCGGACCGCTAATCACAATAGCTATGATAAAAGTAAAGAAAAATTGTACAGAGAGTTATTTGGAAAATATTAATAACATTTCAGGAATATATTCCTGCCTTGATTATGAGCCGAAAATTTTCAAGCAACCGTGACCTGACATCAATAGTTATGGAGATATGCGACATCAAATTTTGCATTTTTTTTCAATATTTCTGACTTATTTTTAGTTAAATGTTGGACTATCACTTACTTAAACCGAATATGAAAAATTCATTTCCTTTAATACAAGTCAAATAATATAATAAAAACCATCGAATTCCAATTGGAAAACATTTCAATAGGAATTTCAGAAGGCTTTTTATCATTTTATTTAACTTCTATTGAAAGTAAAGAAATTTTCGTAATCGTTACAAGCAACTGTAATGATATTACAACGTTTTATAAAAAATAAGTCAGAAATATTGAAAAAAAATGTAAACTTTAATATCGCGTAACTCCATAACTAATATTCAGTGATGGTTGCTCAAACATTTTCGACTCATAATCAAGGCAGGAATATAGTCCTGCGAGGTAATTAATGTTTTCCGAATAACCTTGTATATGTGTTGAATTTCTTAATGAAGTGAATGAATAGCGAATGTCAATTTTATGTGTTCCCAAATACATTATCATCAATAGGGCGATTACATCCTGTTGTAAGGACCGAGTATCCTTTCACATTTATAACAAAAGGTTTGTGACCCATTTAAGGGTTTTCGTATTAAATAAAACTTAATTTTTTCCATTAAGATTGCATGCCTAAAAAAATTACAAAGTTAAGCGGTTTGGAGCTAGCCGCTTGCTAGAGTCCAAATATTAAATTAAAACCAATATTTCCGCTACGATGACAGAAATAAGAATATTTGATAGAATAATTAATATAATAATAAATAACAATAATAAGACTTTAGTAATTCTGCGAGTGTTTTGATATTGCAATCTCTCGTTATAAAGAAATAAATAACATATTTTCTGAAATACAGAAAAATATGCGACTACTGAGATGTACAATCTGTTTCTTTTGTCTTACAATTCTTATTACTTAAAATCCAGGACAATTGTTTCATTTCTTACAACCCGAGTCTTTTTAAGATTAGGATTAAACTGCTTCTTTTTATTATCCGGGTACTTAGGATCCGGATTAACGTTTCTTTTTTACAAGTCTGATCTTTTTAAATATCCAAATTAATATTCTCTCCCTAAAACTCGAATTGTCGAATCCTCTCAAAAGCTCAGTACCCTACAGGTGACTGGAGCCAGCTCCTTCGTGGGGTAAGATCTTTAACAGGATTTTCCTTTTAAAATTAAAATCACATTTAAGGATATTTTAAATGAGTGTGTTTTGTGTAATGCGACAATAATTCAATCGTATCAACGGTGCTCGATAAGCAATTAAAGGCTCTATGGCTTTCGCGTTCCATACAAGACTATTTGCATTTGCATAGAGTCATATTAATAGCCTTTCTCCAATCTTCAAAGTAGAGGGTATCTTATCACGGCAAAAAATAAAAGGCTTTTCTCTAGGGACGTTATAAAAGAGCGTTCTGCGCATCGTCAGCATTTCAAGCGTCTAATGACGCACTAAGTCCTTACGCGTCAGACAACAGGGTCAACACTGAGAAGAAGACCACGAAGAAGATAGGCGAGTGATGTCAAGGTAGGCTGCAACAGGTATGCAAGTACCTTACAGACTGGACCATCATGCGATACTAGAGATGGATGGTATTATATTGTGACCAAGCCCGTGAACTTCTGAATCCCATGACATTTCTAAAGAAGAAAAACATTAACGTCTTATAATATCGTAAGTTTAGCACATCCAAAGCATTGCGCTTTCGATATGTACATCTAGAACCTTTCCTCTCACCAGACACCACACCCATATACGGTAATAATACATATAATGTCTGTGTATAGATTGGAGAAGGGCTGTCAATATGCCTCTAGACAAAGGATCTCGTATGGTCTCGTATGGAATGCGGAAACTATTGGACCTGTATTGGCCTATTGAACGTTGATGGTAAATATTGTTGATGTATAATATATACAACATCCTTGAATAAAATAAACGAGATTTTTCAGGGCTGGATGTTTTTGTGACAAGTTTGGCTTCAAAAATTGTGCTGCATAATAAAATTAAAAAATTTCAATTTTATAGTTAAGATTAACAAAAAGGAATCATAATTAATTAAAATACTTTTTCATAAAACATGTGCCAAAAAGTATCCTTCCTTGGATGCCGTTTTGATTTTCTTGGTAGTGAAACGTCTTGAACTAATCGGTCAACATTACAGCGCAACGCATTTAGCTAAAACTTTCGTGCCTCTTCTCCCGGGGAAGGGGTTACCTCAGGCTATACAAATCAATTCGGGTCGGAAGGCCATTAGTTATTTAAGACATTCGGGGGTCCGGAAACGGCTGTTACGTTTTCCGTGATCCCGCTCAGGAAAACCTGCATCCGTCAGAGGGAAAAAAATCTTTCACCGTCCAAGAATTTTTATGGTATTCTTGCGCGTCATTAAGGTACGCGCATATGAATTATGTTAAAAATGTACTTTCAATTTTAAAAATTATATTTACCTACCCATTTTTCTCTTTTAATTTTTTTGACGGAGTGTAGTTTCAAAATGTTCTGGTCACGACCAAATAAAGTGCAATTGAAATTGTGGTGGTCCAGACCCATCGCGCGTCTAGCCACACGTATCTCACCAAACAAGAGCTCGAAGCGGCTAACCAGGTCCCGACCGTCGAGAGGTCACTGTCTCACCGACCGCCGTACGCATCACATGCCAACACAAGGAGATATCTTTGGACGAGTAGACATTTTCTTCTCTTAGACAACTACACTCACACACTTTTGTAAAATATTTCAATTGAAATCTATCTTACCTTTAATTCCTTATAATGTACCCAGTGTTTCGCTCAAACCCTGCCGACACAACTATCCGTCAGCTGCGCGCGTCACGGAGAAGGGACTTTTCACACAATTCCGCCATTTTGAATCTTTTAAAAAAATTATGATAAAAAAATTAATTTATTATGTGCAATAGTTACATAAAAAAAACTTGAATTATAATGTATTTTTGATGCCGTATGGTGGTGTAAATAGTGCTCTGAATGCAATTATGGCCAATAAAAATCTGTCAAAGGAAGTAAAATAAGCGGTACATAATGGAGTTCTGGTGCCAACTATGATGTATAGAAGTGAATCCTGTAATCGGCAAAACAAAACGAATGAAGGCGAATGCAGTAGAAATGCGGGCGCTTAAATGGATGTGTTGAAAATGTTTGTACGATAGAGTAGTGAGTGAGTGAGTAAGTGAATGTGATGCTGGTTGTAATATAATAAATAAAACAAAGAAAAGATTGCCGAGATGGTTCGACCGTGTGGAAAGGATGAGTAAGGAAAGGATGGTAAAGAAAATTTATGAGGCGAGTGTTGAAGGCAGCAGAAACAGAAGGCGTCCGCGGAAGACCTGGCATGACCAGATATGTTAGAAGCTTCAACAACCGATGAGCCCAGTGGGTTCATGACACTGGCTTCTTACATCGAGGCTCCGGGTTCGATTCCCTGTGAGGTCACAATTAATCTACGTGATTTACTCAGACCTGGGTGTTTTGTGATGTGTTTCGCTTCTGTAATTGGGCCTTTTGGCCTGATGAAGCGTAAATAATAAAAAATAAGAAAAAAAGAGCGCGCCTGAGAAAATATATGAAAATGGACGAAGCAAAAGTGGTGTGCTAGGCCAGGAGAGTGTGGCGTTCAATCCTCTCTGCCTACCCTTTTAGGAAATGGCGTGATGGTTAGTTAGTTAGTTAAAGAATGCAGGCGCTCTCAATTGCATTATAAATTTAATTTATCACTTTTAAATTATTAATTGGTATAGCGGTTACTTTGCGGTGTAACATGATTATTTTAATTTAAACTAAATTTATCTTTGTAATGCGTACACGGTGCAATCATTAATCACTTGTTCATTATCGTTCCTGAATATACAAAAAAAAATTAAAATTCCCGAGAGTTCAGAGACTAAGCACTTTAAATGGGACCGTACAACGCTAGACTCGCCGTGTGGTAACCTTCACGGCGCTTAGTAAGTAAATTCATGAATCGGAATTTAGTTTGGCCTGTTGTGGGGAATAACGTAGTGTTAATGCATTTAGCGTCACGTGAACGTGTTATAAAGTTTCGCGTTCATGACCCGACGTAGAATTTAACCTTCATAGGCCACTAGAGTTAAAGCGGAAAAGTACGCTGTGTTGAAATACATTATTATGTAAACGGCTTGCTAACGACAAACGTAAAAAGGTTTCATGTTTTCGTTTTTGTTTACGATACGTTATTCCGACGTTTCGCAGGGAAATTTCGCTTCTCAGTATTTTTAGTGTCATATTTTTCATGAGTAATAAAATCGTATTTGATATTTTTCTCAATATTATTATTTGGAGGTTGTTTCTGTATGGGCCAATAAGCCTATGCTAGTGGAAAGCAAGTCAGAATATATAAAACATGCATCAGTATCATGTCATATGGTATCGAAGCAAAAACGGACATGGTGAGAACTAAACACCTCCTCAGAACTACCGAAATGAAGACTCTAAGACCCATTGCGGGCAAGACCTTCAGAGACAGAGTACGCAATGTGGAAATCCGCAGAACCTGCGACATACAAGACATTGTAAGATGGAGCAGGCAGAGAAGGCGTTTCTAGGGGGACCATGTCGAGAGAATGGAGCAGACGAGACTTCCCAGAGCCATTATGCGCGGGATCCCAGAGGGGCGCCGCCCGCCAGGGAGACCACCAAAGAGATGGAGAGAGAGCTAGACGTCCTCGTCACAAGACCAGGACTGACCTGTCAATACAGATCAAAGATCTCACAAAAGAAGTAGGTAGTTTCTCATTTCTTTTTTCGTTTTCATTAACTCTAGACGATTTAGTTTTTGAAGTGAAAATTCTTCGTGCATGCAATAGTGAATTCAAACAACGAAGAGGAGCCGATTAATGAGCAGTAGCTCCCATATCGGCTCTACACTTTATTCACCCAGTTTGACATTATTTTAATGCTAAAGCGGTCATTCTTGCTACTTTTCTGACTCTGTCAAGGCAGCGCGGCGAAGCGACCATACAAAAAAAAAAACCTCTTCACTGTCTCTGTGGTGAAAGGATAAGGAAATAATAATTTATTAGATGAAAATACAACGTAAGTGAAATACAAAGTATAAACAAGAAATACATGAAATGCAGTGATATACAATATAACGTGTAAAGCTGCAGAAAAGAGTACACAAGGTGAAAGTAATTTTTTTTTTAAATGTACAATGTAAATTCAATTGGTAAGAGGTTCGGTAAATCACACTGTTTGAAGTTATATTTTTAATTAAGATAAATTATAAATGTCTCAAGCAAGTAACAAGTTTGGCCTGAAGATGAAAACTCACAATATAAAATTATTAATAGTATCAAAAAGAATACAAGTACTTACGTGCATGGGCCAATGAGAACTGGGATCCATCTCAAGAAGTAAATGCTCGAATAGAGATGGCAAGAAGTACTTTTCTCACAATGAGATCGTTATTTACTATCCTCAGTATGTATGGTCGGTTCTATATTGTTGCCATTCTTTTATATGGGGTGAAGGCGTGGACACTAAACCATGAACTAATCCGCAAAGTCAAGGCTTTTGAGACGTGGCTCTATAGACGCGTATTGAAGGTTTCCTAGGTTGACTCAAACAAAAATATAAAAAAGTCTTTTTTCAATTTTGGCAAGGTTTTTATCATTTTATTCGACTTATATTGTAACTTATGAATTTTCATAATCGATATATATGTTACCGATATATAAGTGATATTTCAACATTTTGCAATAAATAAGACAGAAATATTGAAAAAATGCAAATTTTGATATTGCATATTCATAAGGTCATGGTTGCTAGAACATCTTCAACTTAGGCAAAAATCCAATTATGAGGTTTTTGCTACGAACTATGAGACACCCTTTACATATCATTTTAATCTTTATCACACAAAAATTCACAATTTTTACTAGCTAAAGCTTTTTACCTTTTTTATCTGTCCCATTTTTATTTGTTCCCACACAGCATCCGTGAAAACCTTATCGGAATAAGAGTAAAATCCAAACATCAACACATTTTTCGTTTAACCTTAAGTTTAGGAATTAATAAATTTAATTTTACCATGTACAGTTCCCTAATTCTATTATGGAAATACAAGTAGACATAAAACTCATTTACTAAGTCTATTAGAAAACAAAAGTTTCCTCCCCGATAAATCCATTTTAGGGTAGTTTTGACGTTAGATTATCAATTTGTTGAACCGAAAATAATTCATCTTCTCTTTTATACAAAATAATATATAACTAATGGGGTATTTTAAACAAGGTATTAATTATTATGTGAAGTCATGTCCACAAGATGCGATGAAAATCTAATAATATATTTGTAATTAAATCAAATTTATTATTTAATTATTATTGATGGCTTTGGCGTTTATGTAGTGGAGATTATTCAAGAAGATTATTTAAATAAATGATAACATAAACCATGTTACTCTCCTTTCATATTTTCGGTAACCACCTTTACACCAGTAATTCCGGTTCCTTTGTCAATTAACTTTTTTTTATTTGCACCTAATTCGTGTTAAATATTAATGTATTTGAATGTAGTTAGTTTAATACATTATCAATACTCCAAAATCCTTTAGAATTTCTCTTAAGGATTTTAGAGTATTGATAATGTATTAAACTAACTAAATTCAAATTTATTTATTTATTTTATTTCGAAGGTTTACACCTGTTACAATAAAATAAGAAACTTATATATCTCTAGATATAGCTAGACCTCATTCAAAAAAATGTGCGCAAAAAATATGTGTGTTGTTACGATGCAAAAAATGAACACAAAAGAAGTTTTTCTAGTAAGTAAGTAACCTTTTTTAAACTAAAAATATCATATTGAGGCTTATAATACTGGCATGCCAGGCAACTTTCCCCCGCTTTCTTCTTACCGGACAAAGCTAGGGAACGGTCTTTTGGTTGTGGTAGGACTTATAACAGTGCATATTATAAATGTGAATAATATCTGCTTACATGATCCATCACATGATACATGAAAGCGATACCCAGAACCGAAAAAGATACAGCCTGAGAACGCAAAGAGCCGACCCCAACAGCCTACCTAGACAATGAGTTGGGACACTGCAAGGAAGAAGAAGACATTTTAAAAATTACACACTTTTATTAGAGTCAATATCAATAATCAAGAGGCAAATGCTCAATTGTCGGTGAACTTCGTCATAACTGAATAATTCTCAATTTCCATATATAATTCTCAATATATTCCTATTATTCTCAATTTCCATCAGTATCGAAGATATGCGTGATCAAACATAATCCAGACAGCCGCTCTCTATGGTAATTTTATGTAAACTATAAACATAACCGCACAAGACGTCCGCACACAGGCGCAGCAGCCATCCGGCGCTGGAGATATGGCGAGTAAAGAAAAGAAAGTTCTAATAAAAATACACCACAGGGGTAGTTCCTCACCCCCGGAGCCTTGTTGAGGGGGTCCAAATGGCCGCATTTTACTGGTAGTTAAATGCCGATCGCTCAATCATTGCAGCGCACGACCAAAATGATTCAGGTTAATAAAGACCTTAATTCAAATATTGATTTATTGACATCCGCATTTTTTTACGTAATTTATTTCGACAGTTTACACTTTTTACAATATGACTCATGAATGATGAAGTATATTTATAAGCATTTACAGGGTGCCTCGTAGCTAACAGCAAAAATTTCGAAGGAGTCTTTTTCATTTAATTTTGAATAGAAAACGTTCTTTACACTTTGATAAGCGACATCAAAGATTGCATTTTTTTAAAATATTTATATATAATCATTGTTAAAAAATTAGTAACTTATATCGAATATTAAAAATTCATTCACTTCAATACAAGTAAATAAAATTGTTAAAACTTTGCAGAAATTTTAAAAAAAAATTGTAAATCTTATATACTTTTGTTCTTAGGTTTTCACGGCCGATGAGAATCTTCTGGCGTGTGTTTTCTGGAGTATTATGCCATGTTTTTACGACCTTTCTGGCCGACGTTTTGGATCCCATTGCAGGGTCTATCATCAGGGCTTTGTTGTTGTGAGTATTGATGTTGTTAAGTATTATGGCTAGCTATACAGCGACTTTGTGTTTATATGTTACGTGCCAATACCGTGTCGGAGTTAGTTACGTGTATGTTTCATCTATTGTCTTATCACTATATTTTTGGAATGTGCGACTCGATTGGTTTTGAGGCGCCGGATACCATGATATTCTTAATTTAAGACCATCATCTCTACTTATATTTATTGGGTATATTTTAGACTTTAATATTATAATATTTAACCTATAAAATGTATTGGTTGTTTATTATTCCAGTGATATTAGTTGAGGGTTTGAGATTGCGTCATGACACTTGTGATGGCTCCTCTTCTTCGCCTTTCAGCTCGATCCTACTCCTAACTGAGTTTACGCCTTGTTAGAGGCAAACAAGCTATCTATCTACGTCGGATGAAGGCTCTACGGTTTTTAACGTAGTATTTCCAAACACCCTCGCTTTATTCAAGACCTCCCCAGTTCACGTTGTGTAATTTTTTGTTTCGAACTATAGGGGATGAATTGGTTTTGTGGTAACCCTAACGCAAGCTAAATTAAATACTGGGGTATGAAGTTCGTGAATGTTCATGGAAAACGCAAACAAAACTACCTAGCACGTCAATTAAGCCCTACGGTGCAATTGCTAAACATACTATGTTCCGTGGCCCTATATTATTTACCTATCATTCCTACGGACTGAAACCACTGCATCTGGTGTAGCTGCGCTTCCAGAGTGCGCGATCCTCTGCTCCCATGCCCTCTCCGCTCGATCCCCCATTGTCCTACCTGTATGGGATCGACCGCCATCCACTGGAAAGGTTAGTGACGTGCCGTTATCACATGCGCATGCACATATAGAGTACATAGATCCCCTGAAAGCCCTCGAGTCCTTCGTAGCCGCTCCTATGGATGATTCCGTCTTCGACGCCCTCGCTGATTAATAATTTTATCTTCCGCCGTTATCTCGCTGTGCTTATTCCTTACGATCTTTTATATTTACTCTGCATTATCTTTATATCAATTACATTGTTACGTTTATTTACTAGCCGGCCTAAGTTCCGTCACCTGTATCTGGCCCTATGTCTCATTCTAGTGGTACGTTGGGTTCTAATGGATAAGGGGTTTGTAGAAGGTATGTGTAAATGTATGTGTACGCGGAAAATGTGGTTGCTTTAAATTCGGCCCCTCCGTACCCAAAGGCTCATCGGTGACTGATCCCATCTTCCTTCTCCCGACACGAGTTCCGGATACGTTGACCTGAGCCTGGATGCGCCTTTTCATGTTGGGCCTCTTCTGTGCAAAGTACCGCACCATCCCTCGCGTCAGTGTCTGGCGTCCGGGCTCAGAGCCAGTTTGCCCCCCGAATTCCAACTCCTCCAGGTTAAACTAAGTTAAACTACGGTATATATACTGAAGCTACTGTAAAGATGGTCCCGGGCCACCTGTCAAGTCAAAAATATGCGAGTGGGGAAGGGGAGTTTCCTAGGCTCCCCAACCCTCGCCTGTGAGCAACTGCAGCCCATTGGCCATTCGCGACACTACAGTGACTGCAATCACCCTCCCAGGTAGTACTTATTATAATCTGATATGCATCAATACGTTCAATCCATTCCAGACGAGGGAAGACATCCGCACGGGTGTTGTGCCACCCGTGAAGAGCCCCCTCATACACTACGTACGAATAGATACATACTAATAAAATATAATATACGTACATATACTTACATATACAATACATAAATAAATACTTGTAATGGTTGGTTGCCATGTGGTTTCACGAGGCCATGACCCCTCGTATTAGTAGATGGAAAGGTGGATCTGGACAGTAGGGATATGCCTAGCCCCTGGCCAGGGATGTCGGTGTATTTTCTCCAAATGGTGTACAGCTAGAATCCTGCCATCGATGATGATGGGATCTGCCTAATTATCTCCGACTGATGTGTAACTGGAACCCTGCCATCACTGATGAAGATGATGATGTCACTATCGAAACGTCTCCTGATGACATTTAGCTGAACCGCCGCTAATGATGATGATGATGATGATGATACTATCGTAACGTCTCCTGACTATATATAGCCGAAACACCGCTAATGATGATGATGATACTATCGTAACGACTCCTGACGATATATAGCTGAAACACCGCTAATGATGATGATGATGATGATGATGCTATCGAAACGCCCCCTGACTATATATAACTGGGACACTGCTAATGATGATGATGATGATGATACTATTGAAACACCTCCTGACGATATATAACTGGGACACTGCTATGATGATGATGTTGATGATACTACCGAAACGCCCCCTGACTATATATATAACTGAGACACTGCTAATGATGATGATGATGATGATACTATTGAAACACCTCCTGACGATATACGACTGGGACGCTGCTAATGATGGTGATGATGATGATGCTATTGAAACGTCTCCTGACAATATATAACTGGGACACTGCTAATGATGATGATGTTGATGATACTATCGAAACGCCTCCTGACGATATAAAGCTGAACCACCGCTAGTGATGACGATGATGATGATGATACTATCGCAACGCCTCCCGACGATATATATCTGGAACACCGCTAGTGATGATGATGATACTATCAGAACGCCTCCTGACTATATGTGACTGGAACACCGCTAATGAAGATGATGATGATGATACTATTGAAACGTCTCCTGACGATATACAACTGGGACACTGCTAATGATGGTGATGATACTATCGGAACGCCTCCTGACTATATATGACTGGGACACCGCTAATGAAGAAGATGGTGATGATGATGATGCTATCGAAACGCCCCCCGACTATATATAACTGGGACACTGCTAATGATGATGATGATGATGATACTATTGAAACGTCTCCTGACGATATATAACTGGGACACTGCTGATGATGATGATGTTACTATCGGGACGCCTCCTGACTATATATGACTGGAACACCGCTAATGAAGATGATGATGATGGTACTATTGAAACGTCTCCTGACAATATACAACTGGGACACTGCTAATGATGGTGATGATACTATCGGAACGCCTCCTGACTATATATGACTGGAACACCGCTAATGAAGATGATGATGATGGTACTATTGAAACGTCTCCTGACAATATATAACTGGGACACTGCTGGTGATGGTGATGATGATGATGCTATCGAAACGCCGCCTGACTATATATAACTGGGACGCGGCATATGAATAGACAAATAAATACCTAATTAATTAATGTATCATCAATTAAATAAATAAATAGAGATGAATAATTAAGTTCGGCGTCGAGCACACGGGCCGATGATGATGCTATCGAAACGCCGCCTGACTATATATAACTGGGACGCGGCATATGAATAGACAAATAAACACCTAATGTATTAATGAATCATCAATTAAATAAATAAATAGAAATGAATAATTAAATTCGGCGTCGAGCACACGGGCCGATGATGATGCTATCGAAACGCCGCCTGACTATATATAACTGGGACGCGGCATATGAATAGACAAATAAACACCTAATGTATTAATGAATCATCAATTAAATAAATAAATAGAAATGAATAATTAAATTCGGCGTCGAGCACACGGGCCGCGCGATCCCTGGAAGTTCACACACATGCAGAGAAGGGTTATTTGGCGAATTAATTCGCCCCTATTAGGGTCAGTACGGATCCAACATGCAAAGAACACCTGCGGGAAAACATATGTAAAGTTTACGGTACAGGGGTTAGCTTTCACTGTCGGCGCTTCTTCCGTCTCTGTCTGGGGTGTCGAACCCGAGACCATTCTTCTTAATCGTGCGCCACCTTTATATATCGTTATAATCTCAAAACGGAAAGAGGATGACATGACTTACCCATCTGCCGCCGATTATATCCATTCCAGTGCATCGTAGTTTCACTTTATGTACCTCACTTTATACCTAAGGATTGCGAACACTTGCCTTGCACGCGCACACGATTCACAGGCCCCTAATTAACTATAGTTCGCGACCTAACCTTTGATCCTGCCATCACGCGTTTTTAAGTTTCCGTAGCTGGGGCTTAGTATCCAGCCTCGGCAACTATACGGTGTATATACCTTAATCAAACCGAAACTAGACATTATTTTCTTTTCCTTGAATTTATATTCCTCGAGATACCGGAATTAGACTCTAGCTCGACAATTGTAAGTATTTATATATCTTAATAATACTGCAACATAGTCCTTATTTCCGTCTTACGTATCCGTACTTCCCGGGTCATCGAGACTAGACTCCAATTCTAATGATCATACTCTAATGATTATACGCACCGATATTTTTCATAAAACCCGTTACCCGTTATTTTCTGATGTTACATATTCTTATATTTATCCGAAATACCGGGATTAAGCTTTGAATCTAGGATTCCATCCATTTATAAGTTTTAACAAACCCATGAAGCAACCACTTGTCCACTTGTTGTTGTTAAAGAATTGATTGCTTCTATAATAAAACCCCACTAGTCTACATCTTTATAAGGTCAATACATATTACTTTTAGGGTCCGCCGATTTAGTTTTATTCTTAATATTATTATTATTATTATTACTATTATTATTATTATTATTATTATTAATCAATTACACGGCTTAATAGCCCTTTACAACAGGTTTATACATAATTAAAATACAACAAACGATCAAATGTAAAAGAAAAATAAAGGGTATAAATGTAAAAGGTATATATACATAGTTTAGAAATAATGAGGCCAGACATGTATGTAAAAAAAGGTATATATGCAAAAAGTGCAAAGCAGCAGGTTTATACACAATCAAAATACAACAAACGATCAAATGTAAAAGAAAAATAAAGGGCACAAATGTAGAAAGGTATATATATACATAGTTTAAACATAATGAGGTCAGAAATACATGTAAAAAAAAGTATATATGCAAAAAGTGTAAAGTAGCAGGTTTATACATAATTAAAGTACAACAAACGATTAAATGTAAAAGAAAAATAAAGGGTATAAATGTAAAAAGGTATATATATATACATAGTTTAAACATAATGAGGTCAGAAATATGTGTAAAAAGGTATATATGCAAAAAGGTGTAAAGTAGTGATCTCAGAAATCTCTGCTCACCGACAATACAGCAATATTAAACTTGAATAGCCAGCTATATATATAAAAATTTTAAGACATTATATAAAAATTTAATATTTTGAAAGAAACGATCATATAATGATTTTTTAAATTTTGAGAGGGACAGACTTAAAATGTCGACACATGTAGGCAGTTCATTGCCAAGTTTGTGCATTGATAATAAAATTATATTATTCTTAATATAATGTAATGAATATGGTTGCATAATTGACATCTTCGTCGACAGTCTGGAGAAAGTAAAGTTTACACTTAAAGAGGCAATACTGCTTCGTTACTGACTTCAGCTGTTAATATGTAATGGTGGGTAATATATATTTTTCGTACACATTGCCGCTTTGTACTTTATATTTTTAATTTCTGTACTCATGTTTTGGTGCTATTCCGGTACTTTTAATAATTTGCTACTTGTAATTTATATTGTTTAATGTATGTTCTTTTAATTTTATGATATATTTTTTCATGTAAAAGCCTATACGCATTGCTGCTCGTTACCTACTCTACATTTTTAATTTTTATACTCATGATTTGGTGCTATTCCTGAAACTTTTAATGTATGTGCTTTTGAAATTTATTTTATACTCTTTATGTAAAAGCCTAATGGGCGTAAACAAATAAATAAAAAAAAAAAAAAAAAAAATTTTATTATCATCTCGAATATTTGATATCCACTCTCCGGCAAATTTTAATATAGTTTAAATCATTTTAATATAATTTATCATTTTAATATAGTTTAGGAATAACGGGATTCTGTAATTTCTACAAGTATAAACAACCCCAATCTTACCAAATCCATTTTATGTAGTGAAAGACGCGGGACTTATATTCTTCCTAAAATGTAAAATGAACCCGGTCTAGATGAAACATCCTTATTTAGTTTCAGGACAACGAGGTTTACGCGTTCCACGAGGAATATGATATAACCCGATCTAAACGAAGGTAATTTTATATAATTTTAGGACAGCGGAACTTACAAAATTCATAAAGTATATCGTGAAGCCAATCTAGGCGGAGACACTACGTATATTTTAAACAGAGTAAGAGTTTAAATTTTACCATCAAGCCTAATACACCGCAAGAATGTCCTAGGCATAGTAAACAAAATAGCGGTCAAAACTGAAGTGTTTCTATGTTCACACGTTTAGCTCAAAACGAATACTATAATTTTCACATTTATAATACAAGACGCGAATTTCTAAACGAAAAATTTTAAAATAGTTCTAATTGAAATCTACATGTTTCATATTTATTAAATGAAGGCGCGAATTCTAAACGAAACACTAACATTGTTAAAAAACGGGACCCTATATTTATATATGCTTAAAATGAAACGCGAATTCTCGAACGAAAGCATTTTATATAACTAAATGTAACGAAATCTTATATAGTTTATAAATAAGAAGACCCGGCCCCAGGCGGTTTTTATATATTTTCAATATAACGAGGCCCTATAACATCTTTATAAGTATAATACAACCCCGGTCTATCGAAAAAATGTACTAGAAGTTTTTATATGTTTGAATACATGATATACGTTTTTTTATACGCGTTTTTATACGCGAGATTTACGTTTTCGTACAATACGAAGTACCCCAAATTATACAACCGCGAAGTTTACATCACTCCTAAAGTATAACCAGGACTAATTGAAACATTTTTCATAGTTTAAGTCCGCGAGGCAAATATCTTTCATAAAATATAAAATAACCAGAATCAAATTAAACATATTTTTACCTTATAGACTTTCCCCAACGCGCGTAATAATCCCGGCCACATGAAACGTTTTTATATGTTTTAATAGCGCGGGACCTATGTTTTCCTATATAATATAAGATAACCCGGGCCGAAAGGAAGCAATTTTATATACTTTATAAAATAGTGAAACTTGTACTTCTGTAAAACCGTAAATAAACCCCGACACCCACGAGATTATTTTATATAATTTTTTAGAATAATGAAATTTCATACATCTGTAAAATTGTAAATAAGTCCCGACTCTCACGAAATTACTCTATATAATTTTAAACGAAATGGAAATCTAGATTATTATGGGCTGAACATGATACCCCGCGAGATCAGCTATATATTTTTCACTAGACGTATTTTTAATCCCAGAATTTATTCGCTATAATTTTAACGGACTCTTACTATTAACCATAAACAAAAAAAAAATTATTAAAATAAACTAAATATTCTTTCGATAACTAAAATAAACCCGGTCTAATCGAAACATTTCATATAACGAAATATTATATGCCTTACAAATGTAAAAATTAAAATGAGACCTCGCGTATTTAGCAAAGATAGGTATTTTATAAGACTTATTTAAAATCGAATCTGTTAGTAACAACCCTTTTATCTTTTAACAATTTCCCGCGTGTTTAGCATAAAATAGGTATCTTTATAACGCACAGCTAGTTTCCGGAGATCCGCCAATACTATTCCTGTATACTTAGTAAAACTAAAATTAACTAAATTTGAACCCTAGCGGTTCCTGAAATTCTGCGAATATTAGTCTGTGAACCTAGTAAGACGACAAAAATAATTAACTTTATAGAACATAGTGATTTCCGAAGTTCCGATATGCCAGATTAATTACCTTTATAAAATAAAATCAAACCCGTACTCTGAGTTAAAACCCTTTTAACAGGACCTCGCGTATTTAGCATAAGATAGGTATTTTTACAAGATTTATTAACAATTTCCCGCGTGTTTAGCATAAAATAGGTATCTTTATAACGCACAGCTAGTTTCCGGAGATCTGCAAATATCAGTTCTATATATGCCGGACTAATCAACTTAATAAAGCGCAGTAATTTCCGAAGTTCTAATATGCCAAATTAATTACCCTTTATAAAATAAAATCAAACCCGTACCCCCCTTTTCTTTTAACGTGAGCAACCAACAATGTCGAAGAGTATATTTACCCGTACACAACTTTCACTTGAAATCAAACTATAATTTTCACTATATCCACTGGACACTCTAAGTCGACGGTCACTTTCACTCAAAAAAACAACCGACGCGGATTTCACGTCCCGTAGACGCTTCACACCAACTGCCTGATTTCTGCTGTGTCTTGACATTTTAAACCCCCCCTAGCAGCCAAAGGTCCTAAGTCGTGTGTTTCCAGGATTTTCAATATCCTACTTTCCTTGAAACCTAAATCTTTGTTCCTAAGATTCAATTTGGCAAAAAAAAACCATATCCCCACTCGGATATGTCAGTTGATCCCACCTCCTGTTGCCGTCTCTATCTCCGTTCCTGCGCCCGTTTTGGGACGGACTTGGTGGCTTCAGACGGTTTGAACTCGCTTCACAAGCGCGATAATTAATTTTTAATATTTAATTTCTAAGTTCAGTCCATATTGTCGTTTGATCAACCGTAACCACAATCTATCGGGTACTCCCCTAATCATAGTTGATGTTTCTTCATTATCTACCATTATCCTGTCCCGTTCTCCCGTATTTCCACTCGTCTTTATCGGAAATTTAACGTTTCTTGGCCGCTATATCATGGGATCAATTTCCATATATTCACCACGTGCACACTGCATACCTAGATATAACAATCATCCAAAGGTACTATACCTAATTTTAAATTAATTTTGGGCGATCTTTTCTCGTGGGTCACCCAATGAATCCTGTCTTTTTGCCCGCGACTCTCCGCGCACAGGGACGTATTAGTTCCCTCCGTTGCGGAATTTAAACGTAATTTGTAACCATTTATTATTATTTTTATTGGCAGTAAGATTGATCCACAAAATAACTATGTTACATAGACAGTGAATATTCTCGAACAATATAATACTGGAAGAGTACTATTCGCTATAACACAATAAACTATTAATGTAAGTTAAATTAAATTTTTAAATTCAGTGGAAGATTTTTAAGATCGTTTTGCTTTTAATTTTTTCCCAAAACAAAATAAATAAATAAATAAATAAACACACAGATACACACTCACACAACCCACTATTGGACATGTTTTTATTATTCTTTTATCGATTGTATGTATGTGTTTTCGCGTAATTGGCCCAAAACTCTGTGCATCAATTATTGTCTTTTCTTCAAAGATTGATTAATTATATGGCTGTAAGAAACCCAATAAATGAAAACAAATAAAACAAATAAGTAAATAAACCTCCAGTGCCGCAGGCAAGGCGTCGGATTAATTCAGTGCTCATTTATTGCCAAGGCACTGGACGCCTCCGCTGATAACTATATACCGCTCACCATGTTCTTAGAGGTGTGTTGAAAGATTGCTAGTATCTGTCGAATCGGTCTCAAGTAGTTGTCTGTATTTGTACGTTTATCATTATTACATGCTCTTGCTATATCCGTTCCACTTCACATTATTGTTCCTCCCGTCTTCGAATTTCTATCACACTATGTTCTCCTATGTTTTTGGTACTTATATGCTTGCTTTTTACTTGCATTTACTCCTATATATATTTGTTTCATTTATCCATCCATCTATAAGATCCCCATACGCTTTATCCTTTTATTTCATGTGTATATGGGCCGCAAATTCATATTATTTTATTTACAATATTCTTATCTAGATTGTTGCGCGGTATGATTGATAATCCTCAAATTATGCAGAGCATTGGTTTGTATGCTCCTGATAATTACACTAGACATCGTCAGCATAGATTGTTTCACATTCCAATATACAGGACCAACCTGCCGATGGTTATGCCTGTTGGAAGAGCCACAGCCATGCTGAACAAAATCGCTCTGGGTATTGATATATTCCATGTGTCTGAGGGGGTTTTCCGAAGCGGGACTCTCCTACACCTTTGACCAGATTTATGTTATTTTTAATTTATTAAATATTTTCATTTTTGATATATACTTCTAATATGTATGCCTTAAACATTTTGTTTGTCATGTACATATTATCATGAAATAAATTGAATTGAATTGAATTGAATTGAATACACTTGTTCCAATTATGTTTTGTGGTTATTACTAGCAAACCCGGCGAAATCTGAGCTAGAATAGCCAATCGTATACACGTTACCCGTCCTGTTGAAACTACGCTAACGTCGGACAGGTTTGTAGTGATTACATAGTTAATATATTGTATCTATATTCGAGTATATTATTTTCTTGTCGTGCCATTAATATGCTTACACGTTATCGTTATCTCTTTCCTAACCGTATATACCGTCATTGCACAATTACCTATCTGTTGTAAAAGCCTGAAGAGCGTTAGTCTACAGATAAATATAATAGAATTATAGTTAACTTTTCTACCCGCCTACGTTATTCGACTCCCGCGAAACGAAAATGAATCATTATTCGCTCCTCGATAGAGCGTCAGTCTACAGATAAATATAATGGAATTATAGTTAAATTTCCTATCTGCCTACGTTATCCGACTCCCGCGAAACGAAAATGAATCACCATTCGCTTCTCGACAGAGCGTTAGTCTACAGATAAATATAATGGAATTATAGTTAACTTTCCTATCTGCCTACGTTATCCGATTCCCGCGAAACGAAAATAAATCATTATCCGCTCAGTTAAGGTCACCCCTCTGGTACAACGTATACGTTTAATCCGTGCTTCACGGCCAATTCCTATAAAAAAATTTATGGGGCGTTTTCCTCTCGCGATCCCCCGATTAGGACCTGCCTTTCTTAGTTTTGCTCAATATTCTGCCTCTCTGTTGCCCGGGAATCCACTCGAGATCACGATTAATGACATTTAAACGGTTTCAAAAACCGAGCAAAAAAGTCAATAATTCAGAAACCTCGTGGAACTGTCAATATCATCGTCACCTTAGAGTAGACGTTAATCGGTTTTTTAACGGCTCTAAACGCAATAATCGCGCCCCAAATCTCTGAAAACCATGTTCAGCATTTTTTTTGGGAAGCACTTGCGGACCGCTCGGACCGCATCGATCGTCAACCATTTGTACCAAACACGGCTTTACCACAAGATTAATATGATTTATAAAAATTGATTAGTAACTGCCCGTAACCTATATCCGATCAATCGCTACTAACTCCCTCCCAATACCCCGCCAGGTGGGCTTAGCTCAATTTTTCCCGCGTAGCATTTAAATCATCTTAGAGTTCACAATAAAAATAATAAAAAAAAAATCTATAGAAACAGGTGATTCATCACAGTACCTATATGTTTCGTTTAACGTACCTTTATTTTAATACTTACATTTGTACCACTCCATGGTGAAATATGCTATGAAATATAGTACATTATCATATTTCATAATCGGGATAGGCAGGAAGAATAGAGTGCCACACTCTTCACTCTTCCGCGCTGCCACATGACCCTCGCCTTTTCCAATTTAATACATTGTCTCACGCAAACTCGTCGATTGCTGTAGTTTTTAAAAGGACCGTCTTCCAATATCTGATTTATCTATTTATGTCAAGTCTTCCGTGGCTATCACCTATTTCCGATACCAGAAATACTAGCAATACTAGCGTCATATATGCCATTCGTTCAACAGAACCAAACCATCTTAGAGACCCTTTTTTCTGTTCACTATGCTGAGATCAATTTTACATTCATTCCTAATCTGTTCTGTAGTAGACATTGTTTAGTAGACCTATTCTATTGTTTAGACCAGTGTTTCCCAAACTATGGGTCGCGAGCGGATATTAGGTGGGTCGCTGTCACCACACCGCGCAACATGTCTCGTCCGGGTCGCGTCGTGTTTATTATAGATAACGAAGTGCATCCAGATATCAATGTAGCGTCTGCAATTTTCACTCATTTAACAAAGTTGAAAAATAACTTTAACGCCAACTTCGAAGAAGATATGAAAAAGTTCAACTGAATAACTGGAATTAAAATCCATTTCAAGACAATATACCGACTAAACTGTCAACAAAAGCAAGTGAAGAGCTTATTGATTTATCAGAAGATGCATCGCTGAATAATACTTTTAATCGCAAGCAATAAGCAAAATTCTGGCTTTCAGTTGCTGACACTTATCCCTGCTTGTTTGACGAAGCGATGAAAGTCCTCCTCCCTTCACTACCTCATGTGAAGCGGGATTTTCTGCCATGGTTTCTATTAAGACTAAATACAGAATGAAATTGGACGTATCGAATTCACTGCGATTCAAAGTGAATTAAAATTGAAAGTGACTAAAATTCACTAGAATTGAACGCTAATGCTATTATGACAAAAAAGGCAATAAATTCATCCTTCCCATTAAAATATCTAATATTAACATTAATTGAAAATTTCGATTATATTTGAAGTTTTTTCTTTTTTTCTTAATTGAACAGTCTTTCGTATGGTTACAATATGAATTGGGAAATTGTGAGGCAGGAGGTGGGTCCGGCAAATTAAATTTTTTTTTTGGTGGGTCCCGGTCCTGTCAACTTTGGAAACCAATGGTATAGACAATAGATAGGTTCAAGACAAGAAAATTCATTCTTTACTATATCATATATATTTACCATTTCAACTAAAAAATTTGTATTGAAAAATTATTGGAAACACTTATACAATGACACAGCAGTTAGAAAAATAAATTTATTCGATTTTTAAATAAATCTATACCTATAAAACTCAATGTCTGACTGTCTGTCTATCTGCCTTTCTGTCTGTCAGTTTTCTATACAAATCTACACCGTTTGATCCGATTACAATTTTGCATACTTATGCTCTAGGACCCGGCGGGTAACATAGGTGACATTTCTCCCCTATTATTTTACCCCTTCCCTTCCCCCTGATATATTTTCTTCGCAAATCTGTACCGTTTCACCGATTGGACTCAAAATTTGCAAACTTATTCATTTGAACCCGACGGGTACCATAGATTACATTTCCTTCCTCTCCTTTTACCCTTTGCCCTCTCCCTGATATATTTTCTATGCAAATCTAATCCTTAACCCGTCCAAAGCCGGGTAAGAACAGCTAGTTTGATATAAATTAAAGAATGGAACTCTCAAAATAAAACCGCTGCTCTGCACATAAAAAGGTCTCAAATAATGTGGTCTGGACACGTCTGGGGAATGCCAAAGGAACGACTATCAAGATTCTTGGCAATTGCGGATGAAAGGAGGGTCACTCCAGACTGTGTTGGGAAAAAGCGATAAGATTGTACAAAGATAGATTAGACCTTAGTCGGTCAACTGGTATCAAAGCTGCGCAACGAAGGGGAAGATGGCACTTTCTAGAGTCCTTTGGCCTCCAAATATCTTTCGTAAGGGAAATGAAAATCTCATTCTTCTTCCTTGAACTGTCCCGAATTATTGCTATTGGAGTTGACTCTTCTCGTTTTCAGGCTGTAACTTTCATCTAGGCTGTTTCTTTCTGGGAGTCTGGAGCATTGAGTCATCCAGGAGTTCTTTGGTCTTCCTCTAGTTGAATGTCGATGTAAGATCTGATGGTCTCCATCTTATGCGCCTATTCCAACTCAGCTATCGTTGAACTTTTAATCCTATATTTAAGTGATACTTCTGTCAACCATCAACTAGAATAGAATTTGTACATAGTCTAGCATTTGGAGACAAATATAATCGCGGGCCTAATAAAAATCTAGCATATCTTAACCTCTAAGTTTAATAGGCATGTTTGGGTCACACAAGACTCCTGTTACCGGTCTAAATTTCATTATATAGTAAAGGAGATGAAAATGATGATAATTTTGATGATAAATTAAAGAATAACTTTTGAGACCAAATTTATTACATATTTGTAAATTTGTCAGGAAACATAAGCATATAAATATATTTCACAAGGTATTTCCGGTTATCAAATAATACATTTTTTTTTTTACAATATTTTATTCATCAAAGATTAGTAGGTATTCAATTTAAACATATTTTTTGCAATATCTCATAGACCCCTTCAATTAAAAATTATAATTATGAATTATTACTAATTTTAAGCACACAACAAACTTATCTAAACTTTGTGAAATATTACTCCACATTTTTTTTAGACGCTGGATATTCCAAATTGAATTAGTATTACACTGTAAGTTGTAATTGCAACAAAGACCTGAAAAAAAAAAATTTCAAAGCAAGAAATCACTTTGTTGCTTGACATTATAAGATATTTAAGAATAAATTAAATACTTTATTTTTAAACTACTTTATTTCTATATGTTTGTCAACTAGTTTCGGTTAGACTCAACCTTTTTCATAATATAGACTAATCTTAATACAGAAATTTATAGAGTTGAAAAGAAAAACAGAGAGGGATAGATTTAATTAATTTCACAGATACACTATGGTGAGCTTCACCTCATTTTCAAGAAAATAGTAGTTTAAAAAACATATAAATAAACCAACCTGGAATATAAGTGTGTAGTCGATGGTAAACAACCCGCAGGCTGTTATTTTTACAGTTTTGTGCAGCAGCTGATGTGAAAAATCAAACACCTAAAAAAAAAAATTATAGGACATACATTCCGCAGGCCACGTCTTTCAATAACAAGGCGACTGATACTAAAAGAAGATGGGTAAGACTAGCGCAGCTGAGTATGTTTAGTTCAATTAATTTAATTTGATTTATTAATCATCGCCTTAGTAGGCTTTTACAGAACAAGAAAATTGCAAGGAAAATACACCTAACGTAAAACACGTTTTTAGTAAATAATTAAAAAATGAAAATAGAACAAAAAAAGTTTTTAAGATAAATGAACAATATATATAAACGATGATTAGTACACAAGCAAACAGTAATAGTTGAAACCCTAAACAAATTAATAATAGAATAAAATAAAGATAATAAACCAAAAAAATAAATATAAAAGATAAAATCAAAACATATTTAAAAGGGAAATGAACAATAATAAGGACACTGTAAAATAAATAAATATATATAATTCATAGTGAAAAAAACATTATTAAAAATTTAGTCCATTAAACTGTTATTTATTCTATTGGTATATTCTAAGTCTAAATAATTCTTCAATTCGGGTATTTTAATAATAATAATTTCTTACAATATCCTTCACCTCTTCATTTACAGAAAAGATCGTATTATATTGCAGAACGACCCCAGTCTTACTGACCTGAAAATTAATAGACATATTACACAGAGGAAGGCTAGGAAAAGTATGAAAATATATTGTTAGTGGTCAGAACTTTTTTAAAATCAAAAAATATTATTGGTACGAACCTCAGTTTTAAGATCATCACTCAATTTCACAAGTAAATAAATATTTAGCATATTTTCGCTGAAACAAATTACTATCATTATGAATACAAGCGCCTCACTTTTTACGATCTGGTTTAAGGTTACGAAATGGCCATTTACCACGTAACCGAATATTAAAAAATAAGAAGAATAAAATAAATTGTAGAAAATTGACAAAATATTCATTGTTGTTTGAATACTTATATTGTCCAACGTGTCACTTGTCAAAGTGCAGAGCTCGAAATGGAGGTCCTTGCAGAGAGCCATCTTGAAGGTTGTGTCGCTGTTTATGCTCTTAGAAGATTCTTTTACAAAAATACGGGAACGGTCGCTCATGGAAGCATCCGTAGTATGTCTCAGATGCTGTATTGTAGAATTTAACGCCTCAAATCTGATTTTCAATCCGTAAATCAAAGAGAGTTCTTCTGCTAAACAGACTCCCATCATAAATTCGGCATGAAATGCTCCATAAGCAAAACTGACGCATTCTATTTCAGATAGTTTACAAAATGTTTGAATGATTAAAATCATAAAAAGTATCCACTCTGATATGATTCCAATACAAACGTACTTTACGAATTTTTTAACACGTTCATCGTCAATTTTTTTCCCCGTAACGTTGAAGTGCTGATCAAAATTATCAAACGACTTTATCATTTTCAGCTTTTTGCCACTGTTCTTCCAACAGAAAATCGATGTCATACACACGACAAAAGTTTGATTGTTCATACGAAGTAGCATTATTTCGGCTCTAAATTTTAAGCCTTTTAGTAATTCTTTCCAATATTTATTTACAGTTATGTTATATAAAAACCATCCCATTTTTATAAAGGCAAAAACAGTCCATGGTATGTTGTAATAATTCCACGATAGGTTTATCTTGCCAAATTTTCCCTTCAACTGCATGGGATATATACAAAGACCCAGAATTCGTTTCCAAGCATCAATAAAGAACATTGTTTGACTGAAAGAATCCATTATTTGATTTATTTTTACGTGCAATAATATTAATTTTACTGCTAAGCTACTGAGATCGTGTGCTATGAGCAGGTTAGACGGGAAAGATATTTTTCAAATCATATAATAAATATATATACAAATTCTCCTTCGAATTTATGGATTAAATCTCTGTTCGTTATCATTAATAATAGAGTTCCTACCTTGACAAATTGTCCAATTACACGGTGAAAATTCTAGGAACCATAAAAATAAGAGAAATAATATATAATTTTTTATATAATATTTTTTATAAATAATACCAATTGTATACAAGAATTCACAGCACGTCACGTTGGCGGAACGATGAGAGGGTTGTGATGAATCACCTGTTTCTATAGATTTTTTTTTTTTTATTTTATTATTTTTATTTTGAACTCTAAGATGATTTAAATGCTACGTGGGAAAAAATTGAGCTAAACCCACCTGGCGGAGTATTGGGGCTACAAAAATTTGGGAATGATGAAACGCTAGTATTGGGAGGGAGTTAGTAGCGATTGATCGGATATAGGTTACGGGCAGTTACTATTCAATTCTTATAAATCATATTAATCTTGTGGTAAAGCCGCGTTTGGTACAAATGGTTGACGATCGATGCGGTCCGAGCGGTCCACATGTGCTTCCCATAAAAAAATGCTGAACATGGTTTTCAGAGATTTAGGTCGCGGTTATTGCAGTTTAAGCCGTTAAAAAACCGATTAACGTCTACTCTAAGGTGACGATGATATTGACAGTTCCACGAGGTTTCTGAATTATGGACTTTTTTGCTGTGGTTTTGAAACCGCTTAAATGTCATTAATCGTGGTCTCGAGTGGATTCCCGGGCAACAGAGATGCATAGATATAAGCGAAAGTAAGGAAGGCAGGTCTAATCGGGGGATCGCGAGAGGAAAACGCCCATAAATAATTTATAGGAATTGGCCGTGAAGCACGGATAAAACGTACACGATGTACCAGAGGGGTGACCTTAACTGAGCGGATAATGATTTATTTTCGTTTCGCGGGAATCGGATAACGTAGGCAGATAGGAAAGTTAACTATAATTCCATTATATTTATCTGTAGACTAACGCTCTGTCGAGAAGCGAATAGTGATTCATTTTCGTTTCGCGGGAGTCGGATAACGTAGGCAGATAGGAAAGTTAACTATAATTCCATTATATTTATCTGTAGACTGACGCTCTATCGAGGAGCGAATAATGATTCATTTTCGTTTCGCGGGAGTCGAATAACGTAGGCGGGTAGAAAAGTTAACTATAATTCTATTATATTTATCTGTAGACTAACGCTCTTCAGGCTTTTACAACAGATAGGTAATTGTGCAATGACGGTATATACAGTTAGGAAAGAGATAACGATAACGTGTAAGCATATTAATGGCACGACAAGAAAATAATATACTCGAATATAGATACAATATATTAACTATGTAATCACTACAAACCTGTCCGACGTTAGCGTAGTTTCAACAGGACGGGTAACGTGTATACGATTGGCTATTCTAGCTCAGATTTCGCCGGGTTTGGTAGTAATAACCACAAAACATAATTGGAACAAGTGTATCTAGATAAGAATATTGTAAATAAAATAATATGAATTTGCGGCCCATATACACATGAAATAAAAGGATAAAGCGTATGGGGATCTTATAGATGGATGGATAAATGAAACAAATATATATAGGAGTAAATGCAAGTAAAAAGCAAGCATATAAGTACCAAAAACATAGGAGAACATAGTGTGATAGAAATTCGAAGACGGGAGGAACAATAATGTGAAGTGGAACGGATATAGCAAGAGCATGTAATAATGATAAACGTACAAATACAGACAACTACTTGAGACCGATTCGACAGATACTAGCAATCTTTCAACACACCTCTAAGAACATGGTGAGCGGTATATAGTTATCAGCGGAGGCGTCCAGTGCCTTGGCAATAAATGAGCACTGAATTAATCCGACGCCTTGCCTGCGGCACTGGAGGTTTATTTACTTATTTGTTTTATTTGTTTTCATTTATTGGGTTTCTTACAGCCATATAATTAATCAATCTTTGAAGAAAAGACAATAATTGATGCACAGAGTTTTGGGCCAATTACGCGAAAACACATACATACAATCGATAAAAGAATAATAAAAACATGTCCAATAGTGGGTTGTGTGAGTGTGTATCTGTGTGTTTATTTATTTGTTTATTTATTTTGTTTTGGGAAAAAATTAAAAGCAAAACGATCTTAAAAATCTTCCACTGAATTTAAAAATTTAATTTAACTTACATTAATAGTTTATTGTGTTATAGCGAATAGTACTCTTCCAGTATTATATTGTTCGAGAATATTCACTGTCTATGTAACATAGTTATTTTGTGGATCAATCTTACTGCCAATAAAAATAATAATAAATGGTTACAAATTATGTTTAAATTCCGCAACGGAGGGAACTAATACGTCCCTGTGCGCGGAGAGCCGCGGGCATAAGACAGGATTCATTGGGTGATCCACGAGAAAAGATCGCCCAAAAAATTTAAAATTAGGTATAGTACCTTTGAACGATTGTTTTATCTAGGTATGCAGTGTGTACATGTTGAGTGTAGGGAAATTGATACAATGATATAGCAGCCAAGGATCGTTAAATTTCCGATAAAGACGAGTGAAAATACGAGGGAACGGGACATGATAATGGTAGATAATGAAGAAACATCAACTATGATTAGGGGAGTACCCAATAGATTGTGGTTACGGTTGATCAAACGACAATATGGACTGAACTTAGAAATTAAATATTAAAAATTAATTATCGCGCTTGTGAAGCGAGTTCAAATCGTCCGAAGCCACTGAGTCCGTCCCAAAACAGGCACAGGGACGCAGACAGAGACGGCAACAGGAGGTGGGATCAACTGACATATCCGAGGGGAGATATGGGTTTTTTTTGCCAAATTGAATCTTAGGAACAAAGATTTAGGATTCAAGGGAAGTAGAATATTGAAAATCCTGGAAACACACGACTTAGGACCTTTTCCCGCTAGGGGGGTTTTAAAATGTCAAGACGCAGCAGATTTCAGGCAGTTGGTGAACGTCTACGAGAGTGCAAAATCCGCGTCGGTTGTTTTTTTTTGAGTGAAAGTTACCGTCGACTTAGAGTGTCCCAGTGGTTATAGTGAAAATTATAGTTTAATTTCAAGTGAAAGTGGTGTACGGGTAAATATACTCTTCGACATTGCTCACGATAAAAGAAAAGGGGGGTACGGGTTTGATTTTATTTTATAAAGGGTAATTAATTTGGCATATTAGAACTTCGGAAATTACTGCGCTTTATTAAGTTGATTAGTCCGGCATATATAGAACTGATATTTGCAGATCTCCGGAAACTAGCTGTGCGTTATAAAGATACCTATTTTATGCTAAACACGCGGGAAATTGTTAATAAATCTTGTAAAAATACCTATCTTATGCTAAATGCGCGAGGTCCTGTTAAAAAGGGTTTTAACTCAGAGTACGGGATTGATTTTATTTTATAAAGGTAATTAATCTGGCATATCGGAACTTCGGAAATCACTATGTTCTATAAAGTTAATTATTTTTGTCGTCTTACTAGGTTCACAGAATAATATTCGCAGAATTTCAGGAAACGGTAGAGTTCAAATTTAGTTAAATTTTCGTTTTACTAAGTATAGTATTGGCGGATCTCTGGAAACTAGCTGTGCGTTATAAAGATACCTATTTTATGATAATCACGCGGGAAGCTGTTAAAAGATAAAGGAGTTGTTACTAACAGATTCGATTTTAAATAAGTCTTATAAAATACCTATCTTTGCTAAATACGCGAGGTCTCATTTTAATTTTTACATTTGTAAGGCATATAATATTTCGTTATATGAAATGTTTCGATTAGACCGGGTTTATTTTAGTTATCGAAAGAATATTTAGTTTATTTAAATAATTTTTTTTTTGTTTATGTTTAATAGTAAGAGTCCGTTAAAATTATAGCGAATAAATTCTGGGATTAAAATACGTTTAGTGAAAAATATATAGCTGATCTCGCGGGGTATCAGGTTCAGCCCATAATAATCTAGATTTTCATTTCGTTTAAAAGTATATAGAGTAATTCCGTGAGAATCGGGGTTTATTTACAATTTCACAGATGTATAAATTCCATTATTCTAGAAAATTATATAAAATAATCTCGTGAGAATCGGGACTTATTTACAATTTTACAGATGTATGAAATTTCATTATTCTAAAAAATTATATAAAATAGTCTCGTGGGGGTCGGGGTTTATTTACGGTTTTACAGAAGTACAAGTTTCACTATTTTATAAAGTATATAAAATTGCTTCCGTTCGGCCCGGGTTATCTTATATTATATAGGAAAACATAGGTCCCGCGCTATTAAAACATATAAAACGTTTCATGTGGCCGGGATTATTACGCGCGTTGGGGAAAGCCTATAAGGTAAAAATATGTTTAATTTGATTCGGGTATTTTATATTTTATGAAAGATATTTGACTCGCGGACTTAAACTATGGAAAAATGTTTCAATTAGTTCTGGTTATACTTTAGGAGTGATGTAAACTTCGCGGTTGTATAATTTGGGGTACTTCGTATTGTACGAAAACGTAAATCTCGCGTATAAAAACGCGTATAAAAAAAACGTATATCATGTATTCAAACATATAAAAACTTCTAGTACATTGTTTCGATAGACCGGGGTTGTATTATACTTATAAAGATGTTGTAGGGCCTCGTTATATTGAAAATATGTAAAAACCGCCTGGGGCCGGGTCTTCTTATTTATAAACTATATAAGATTTCGTTACATTTAGTTATATAAAATGCTATCGTTCGGGAATTCGCGTTTCATTTTAAGCATATATAAATATAGGGTCCCGTTCTAAACAATGTTAGTGTTTCGTTTAGAATTCGCGCCTTCATTTAATAAATATGAAACATAGGTTTCGGTTAGAACTATTTTAAAATGTTTCGTTTAGAAATTCGCGTTTTGTATTATAAATGTGAAAATTATAGTATTCGTTTTGAGCTAAAACGTGTGAACATAGAAACACTACAGTTTTGACCGCTATTTTGTTTACTATGCCTAGGACATTCTTGCGGTGTATTAGACTTGATGGTAAAATTTAAAACTCTTACTCTGTTTAAAATATACGTAGTGTCTCCGCCTAGATTGGCTTCACGATATACTTTATGAAATTTGTAAGTTCCGCTGTCCTGAAATTATATAAAATTACCTTCGTTTAGATCGGGTTATATCATATTCCTCGTGGAACGCGTAAACCTCGTTGTCCTGAAACTAAATAAGGATGTTTCATCTGGACCGGGTTCATTTTACATTTTAGGAAGAATATAAATCCCGCGTCTTTCACTACATAAAATGGATTTGGTAAGATTGGGGTTGTTTATACTTGTAGAAATTACAGAATCCCGTTATTTTTAAACTATATTAAAATGATAAACTATATTAAAATGATTTAAACTATATTAAAATTTGCCGGAGAGTAGATATCAAATATTCGAGATGATAATAAATTTATATTAAGAATAATATTAAGAATAAAAACTAATTCGGCGGACCCTAAAAGTAATATGTATTGACCTTATCAAGATGTAGACTAGTGGGGTTTTATTATAGAAACAATTAACTGTTCTGTGGCGCCTACTTATCCGCGGTATCCTCGATAAATGATAAAAACAAGTGGACAAGTGGTCGCTTCGCGGGTTTGTTAAAACTTATAAATGCATGGAATCCTAGATTCAAAGCTTAATCCCGGTATTTCGGATAAATATAAGAATAGGTAACATCGGAAAATAACGGGTAACGGTTTATGGAAAATATCGGTGCGTATGATCATTAGAGTATGATCATTAGGATTAGAGTTTAGTTTCGGTGACCCGGGAAGTACGGATGCGTAAGACGGAAATAAGGACTATGTTGCAGTATTATTAAGATATATAAATACTTACAATTGTCGAGCTAGAGTCTAATTCCGGTATCTCGAGGAATATAAATTTAAAGCAAACACATTTTTCGCGTACACATACATTTATACATACCTCCCACACCCCCTTTATCCATTAGAACCCACCGTACCATTAGAATGAGACATAGGGCCAGATACAGGTGACGGAACTTAGGCCAGCTAGTAAATAAACGTAACAATGTAATTGATGTAAAGATAATGCAGAGTAAATATAAAAGATCGTAAGGAATAATCACAGCGAGATAACGGCGGAAGATAAAATTATTAATCAGCGAGGGCGTCGAAGACGGAATCATCCATAGGAGTGGCTACGAAGGACTCGAGGGCTTTCAGGGGATCTATGTACTCTATATGTGCATGCGCATGTGATAACGGCAC
The DNA here is from genome assembly GCA_016648135.1 of Agrypnia vestita. Taxonomy (NCBI): domain Eukaryota; kingdom Metazoa; phylum Arthropoda; class Insecta; order Trichoptera; family Phryganeidae; genus Agrypnia; species Agrypnia vestita. The sequence continues at coordinate 202,386 of JADDOH010004311.1, forward strand.
GTTACTAACCTTTCCAGTGGATGGCGGTCGATCCCATACAGGTAGGACAATGGGGGATCGAGCGGAGAGGGCGTGGGAGCAGAGGATCGCGCACTCTGGAAGCGCAGCTACACCAGATGCAGTGGTTTCAGTCCGTAGGAATGATAGGTAAATAATATAGGGCCACGGAACATAGTATGTTTAGCAATTGCACCGTAGGGCTTAATTGACGTGCTAGGTAGTTTTGTTTGCGTTTTCCATGAACATTCACGAACTTCATACCCCAGCATTTAATTTAAGTTTAGCTTGCGTTAGGGTTACCACAAAACCAATTCATCCCCTATAGTTCGAAACAAAAAATTACACAACGTGAACTGGGGAGGTCTTGAATAAAGCGAGGGTGTTTGGAAATACTACGTTAAAAAACCGTAGAGCCTTCACCCGACGTAGATAGATAGCTTGTTTGCCTCTAACAAGGCGTAAACTCAGTTAGGAGTAGGATCGAGCTGAAAGGCGAAGAAGAGGATCCATCACAAGCTAGTTAGAAAAGACAAAATAATACAGGGTGGTTGAGCAAGAAACTAACAGGAATATAACAGTGCAATAGTACAACAATGGTCGATGGAATATTACTATTAGTTTCACTTTGTAAAGATTGTGCTAATAAACCTCAACTTCAAACAGTGAGTATTACCACAGTATACTAAGAACAGTAATACGTCTTCATACAAACTGGCCGCTACCCATTAGAATGTGTGCGTGCGTGCTCGGCGCCGTGTACGCACGCACTGTGACGCACACACTGACATATAATATGGGCACACATTGACATATAAAAAATAAACATTTTTCAGTGCCGTTCGCGCTCGCAGCCGCGAATGGCACCGAAAAATGTTTTTTTTTTATGTTTGTGGTGCTTTACTTAAAAGGTGTGTTGTTTATCACAAAGACTGTGAGTTTTTAAAAGTCTGCGTTGATTTTAAACAGCGTTCTTGCAATTTAAGTGCAGAAACTAGGTACACTAATTACAGAAATTTTCGGGTTTCGTGTCTACCTTATGCGTCGGAATCTCAGACGCTACGAGTAAAGTGACAACTCTAGCGTCAACGCAAGAGTAGGCTAATTACTCGCCGATAGGCCGGAGATAAACTGTTCTGGGTATACTGTGGTATTACTTAACCATCAGGTACTGTTCTGTATTGTCAATGATTCCTGAAGAAATTTTACGTGGTGTGTTAACAAATATTGAGCTTTTATTTTATCCGCTCAAACAATCATTTGTTTGCTTCATAGCAAGACAGGTGTGCTTTGGTGGAGATGTGTAAGGGACATTCATACGCATGCGTGATTTTTTCACCACCAGCAGAAAGCGTCGGTTTCTCTTAATCAGCCTCTAAGTGAAGAAGTATTGTTAGTAAATACAAGCAAAAAAAAAATATTTTTGTTTAAAAGAAATGCATATTAGATAAATGAAAATAATTTTGAAAATATAAATTATTAAAACAAAAACATAATTTTAAAACAGAATATTAAAAAATATATTTTAAAACTATAACTTCGTTTAGTTTCACTATTTTTTTATAACAGTTGGAGCGTTTTTTTTTTGTTACTGATACTAAACTAAAGACTTAAAGGACGGCGTCAGGAGTGGGGTGGAGATTAGAGTCCGGTGGGTGTGTGGGCGTGGTCATTGGACGCAGAAGAGGGGACGTAATAGATGGAGTTGAATCTTGATTACATTTTTGTTACCATCAACCTCTAAGTATTTCTGAAAACTTAGCGAAACTAAACAAAGTTATCATTATTTAATATATTTTTTTAAATGGCCCTTCACAAAGTAAAGTAAGTACCGGACACCAACTGAAACTGTATAACGTATAACACAACAATTAAACATCGAAAGCATTACAAAAATCGAAACACTTAAAATCATTCACAAACTAGCAATTGGCGAAATACAAGACGAAGAAATAAAATTAGACAAAATACACGAAAAACACCAACACAACACTAGAATGGCTCAAAACTATCACATAACACACGCCAAAACAAAAACAATACAATCCCTACTAATTTGCAACGGACTAAAACTGTACAATGACCTGCCACAACAGACCAAACAACTGACCACTGACAAGTAATGGAGACCTCTTAGGTTTCCATTACTTTTTAAATTAAATAAAAATAAAATAAAATAAATTGAACGTTAAAAACAACGTCTTAAGGTAGGTTCACAAAAAAAAAAGTTGCGGTCTTTATTTAGAAGCCGGAAGTTTCGGAGTCACCGGGAGCGGCTAATGGAAGGTTGCGGACTCCTTTCTGTTTTCCGAAAGTTCTTAAAAGAACTGCTAAACATATCCACGTCCCGACGATACAACTGCTTATACAGGGCTATTTGGAAAACATTAATAACCTCGCAGGACTATATTCCTTCCTTGATTATGAGTCGAAAATGTTTGAGTTATTATGAACTAATATCAATAGTTAAGGAGATATGCGACATCAAAGTTTAACCTAACCTAACCTAACCTAAACTAATATCAATAGTTAAGGAGATATGCGACATCAAAGTTTGTAATTTTTTTCAATATTTCTGATTTATTTTTTGTAAAACGTTGGACTATCATTACAGTAACTCATATCGATTACGAAAAATTTATTCGTTTCAGTACAAGTAAAATAAAATGATAAAAACCCTGAAAAAAATCCAATTGGAATTCGAAGGTTTTTATTTTTTTATTTGACTTGTATTAAAAGGAATAAATTTTTCATATTCGTTATAAGTTACTGTAATGATAGTCCAACTTTTTACAAAAAATAAGTCAGAAATATTGAAAATAAATGCAAACTTTGATGTCGCATATCTCCTTAACTATTGATATTAGGTATTAATAGCTCGAACATTTTCGACTCATAATCAAGGCAGGAATATAGTCCTGCGAGATTATTAATGTTTTCCAAATAACCCTGTACAACCTGCAAATCTTAGTAAACAGTTGTTTTGACCTATGTTGTTATAATGGCAATCTGGCTGAAGTGTGCTAAGGTTCCGTAGACACTGATTTGACGCATGGTAGTTTATGCTACTGATTACTGATTTACTCATTGTTCCATTAATGAACCCATGTAGCACAGACATGTAAATTTGTTTTTTTATCGCACAGATATCGCTCGCTCACGCATTTATATATCGACGGTCCCTACGTATACTGTCGAATCTGAAAAAAAATATTTTTTCGGTTTACTATCGTAAATCATCCAATTTACTCTTTGTTTTCGGACAATGTTAAATAAATTTGTTAAAAATGTTTGTTTTGAACAAAACCTATATTAATGGTAATTAAAAAAATTTTTAATCGAATGGTCAAAGATAGTAAAACGAGAATCGAATTTTTGCAGATTCGACGGTCTACGTACCTATAGAGGAGCTAGCCACCGCCAGACTTTCGCTATTGTTTCAAAACTCAAATATTTTCTGTACATGTATGTGTACTTTAGTAGGTAAAAAGGTAACCACAAAAACCAAGTTTTTATTATACTCCCTTTCTTTGTAAAATATAACAACAATTAAAGACAAATTAAAACATATAACATAACACAAAACTAACAGTAATTTAATATATTTCTAAAATATCAGATGTTTTGAGCTTTGATAAGACACTTCATGCTTTGAAGATTAATTTCTAAAAACATTTGTAAGTCAATTTAGATTTTCGACATTCGTAGTAAAGAACCTATTATGCATACCGATGGAGTAATTCAAATTTAGAAAATATTCCGCGACGTTATCGGGCCGCCGTTGCTAATTAAACTTTTCTAATGATTCCAATTTGAAGAATCCAATAAAATTTCTAAAAATCCGAAATTATACTATAATTATTAATTTTTTTTAACAAAAATTTGATAAATCTTTTTGATCGTCGCCGTGAGTCTACTTGCCAAGTTTCAACTCGATTGGATCACGGGAAAAGTGTCAAAAATCGATCCAAAGCTTTTTTGATGGCAAGCCGGCAAGCAAGCAAGCAAGCAGACGCCACGAGTTTAATAAAGGGAGTAAAAAGGTTTGGATATATATGATATTTGAGTTCCGGGGATTTTGGGAGATAATAGGTAATACAGGTAAGTATAAGGCATCAGGCAATATTGCTAAATAGTGGGCGGAGAAATATATTAAATTAAACTTTTTTACCGTAACATAAATTACATGATTATTTATATAGTTTCAAAACGTCTGGCGGGAGAAATGACCCGCGAAAAGCGTCTGGCATTGATTAATATGAGTTGTATAGTACCATCCTGTTAAACATATTAAAAGTCAGATTTCCTATTTTTACGTTTTACTTTTTCATTTTTTGTACCTGCATTACCTGTTATCGGCCAATATCCCCTGAAGTCAAATGTCACAATATCCAAAAAAATCAGGTTTGATACTATAATGTAAATCGGTCACTGGCTTTTAGTTTAGGAGGGATCGTCGATATCTGTTCACAACATATTCATTAAATGAGTAATAAATTGAAAAAAAAAACATTTTAAATTTTATAAAAATCCAACCTTTACAGACACGATTATACATACATAGTACATCTTATCACCCACTATCACATAAACACTTACATCTGTCTCACTCTAATTTTCAAATTGAATTAAATACAATAAAATAAATCGCAAGAATAATGGATACTGTACAGAATTAATTGATAAAATTTCAAAAAATAGATCTTTAAAAATTTATTAGAAAATGATAACGATTTTGATAAAAAATTAGGACTTTCTATTTTAGACATATATAATTTTGGTCTGAAATTGAATAATTTATAATCATTAGAAATTGCAGGTAAAAGTTAACAAAATATTATAAAAAACCAATTAAATTTAACTAGTCCAATTCTAAAAAATGCGGCAATAATATTTAAAAATAATTTTTCAAATAATTTAGAAAAACAAAAGACATTATTTATTTTGATATTTAAACATTTATAAAACACCCTGACGATGGAAAGGTTTTTCCGAAACATGTAGGTGTACATAACAAATATAAGTAGATACAAACTAATAAAAAAAATCTTTTTTTTTAATGTCAATCTACAAAGTTGATCAACCAATTGAAAAAAGTAATAAATTGACTTGTGCCATGATATCATCACGTATCTGAGACGTTAAACGCGTTTCTTTTGTTGCAGTTTAAAAAAATGTTAAGAGTTAGACAAGGGTGGGGTGTCAAAAAAATATTTTCCGTTTTTTTTTTTTCTAAAACGCTTAAAGCAGAGAAATGAGACGGTTCAGAAGGAGGAGTCGTAAACTTCACTTTTTAGAAGGGCATTTTCAGCTCGAGCTGCCTGCGCCATTTGGCACTGAAAACTCTGCCGGCTGAATAAACCAAGAAATAATACTGTTAACATTTCCATTGTCCATTTTAAAATAAACTTTTTAAAACTCCTAGGAATTCGGTGTAATATGTATTTTTTTACTATTTACTGTGAAACTTATAAGCTATTCGCACCCCTACTAGTATTAGACTATGACATGTCCAAAATTGCATTCAGAGATAATTGGATTTTTAATTGAATTTTATTTTATTTATTTTTTTTTTTTAAAAATAGAGATGTGAACACGGAATACGTGTCACATCAATATTCTTACTATTTTTATTTTTTTATATATTTTATTTATTTATATATCTTTATTTAGTTAATGATACATTGTTAATATTAGCTAATAGTAAAAATATTATATATATATATATATATATATATCGATATATATATATATATAATCTTATATTAACAATTTAGCATTAACTAACTAAAGATATATAAATAATAAATATATATATATATATAATATATGTATTATATATAATATATATGATCCACTTATTAAATAATTAAATAAATAATATTTCTCTTCATACATTTTTCATTGTTATGTGCCGTTTACATTCTTGTTTGAAGATGTTGATTCTGCTTAGCTTCCTCACATCTTCTGGCAGGCTATTGTACTCATTTATTCCCTTGTAGTAAGTACAGTTTTGTGTGTTTGTCTATTTTCTATTTGGAATACTTATTTTGTTTGCATTTCTGGTATTATGTCTATGTATCTCTGTGTTGTATTTGATCTTATTTTTAAAATATTTTGGCATTTTGTCGTTTAATATTTTGTGAATGAATATCATTGTATTTAATTTTAATCCTTGTTTAATATTAATCCTATTTAAATCTGATAACATCTTTTTAATTTTGGAATATCTATTTCTCTGTAGAATTTGTATTTTTTTATATCTCCTTCATTACATAGGTACAAAACGAATGGAAAAAAAGAATGTTTCAAGTATCAGGCATAAATCAAATAATGTGTGTGGTACACTAAAATATTGTTCTTATTGTGCACCATAATTTGTATATTTAATGAGATTTTATAAACTTAAACACGAGAAGGAAATAATATTTTTAATAATTTTTTGAGATATCTAACTCTGAGACTAGATAAACAAATATTATTCCTTCAAGCAATTTTGAAATAACTCATAATTTACAATATTATTATACCTAAATAAACTTTTAAATACATTGAAGAAAGCATTGATAATAAGAAAAAAAAACAATTTTTTTTCAATTTTTTTTATTATTAATATTATCTCTTCGACGAGGATTAATAAACGATTTAATTTATTTTGTGTCACCAGTTTTCAAAAATGTTTATGTATTAGACTTTTTGTCTTCTATTACTAATACATCTATCTATACAATGTATAAAGAGGTTAAGTTTGTGAGTTTGGATGTAGGAGGTAATCCCCGAAACTACTCATCCATTTTCAAAAATTCTTTCACCAATATTTAGAAAGGACTTTCAAGGTGGACCTAGGCTATATATTATCCCGTTCAAATAAAAGCGATTTTCATGGTGACCTATTTTACAACTAAAATCGACGAAAAAATAGTCGAGCGATGCGTTTTTTACGAACGCTGCTTTAATGCTAAGATATATTAAATAACTTTCTGTAGGGAAGTTGTAGAACTCAAAAGTTATTGAAAAAAGTCCGCGATGGTAAATATATATCTATATGTTAAGATTAATTACACAAATTGAAAAAATATGCCAAAAGTTACTTAAAATCTACGGGTACGAAACTGCGCGGATAAGCTAGTTAAAAATAAAATTATTTAATGTAAAATGAAGCTGGTTGGTACTGTATCCTTTTCGTGGGATCGTTAAATATAAAATTAGCTGAATAAATCTAAAAGTTGAGAGTAGAAAACAACTTTGAGTAGTCAAGCATTTTATAGAACGGAAAAGAGCCTTCATTAAAATTACGCACTTGGCAAAAACAACTCAAGTCCAATAAATTATAAATTAACAGTCGTAAATCCACATCGGTGGCATTAATTCGACTCATCGATATTGTATTTGTTCCACGTAATATAATCGTTCGAAAACACGCGCCATAGATATTTACACATCAACTCTCTCTAAAATTATCTTAGACAAAGAAGGGAGGTGCCTACCCGCTCGCAGCTGACATTTGCTCCGAAATTTATGGGTTATGCCATCATTGAGAATTAAGTTCGTCTTTTAATCAGGATTTTGCCTAGAATTTAATATATGTTGAAGAAATCTTTCAGAATTTATGGCGGGCAAACACAATGTCTGGAAATGTAGTTTGAAATTGGTAGAAAAAAGAATCAATGTAAACCGAATGTGGTGGATGTGCGGTCAGTCAGAATTATGTTTGAAAAATTGTGCGTATATAGGGTTATTTGGAAAACATTAATAACTTTACAAGACTATATGTCTTGATTATGAGTCAAAATGTTCGAGAAACCATGACCATAATATCAATAGTTATAGAGATATGCGACATCAAAGTTTGCCTTTTTTTTCAATATTTCTGACTTATTTTTTGTAAAACGTTGGATTATCATTACAGTACCTTAAAGCCGGCATCCTGACAAAATTTGGTCAGTTTTGTAGGACGCTGGCCCTGGCAATTTCAAACCGTCATCTGTGCCAAAAATCTATGCACGAGGTTTGACGGGAAGTCGTGCCATAATCAACCCAATCCCGTTTCTTTACTGTGAGAAAGCACACGCATCGAATCGGTTTTCTCCATTTAGTGTAACCTGAAACAATTCTCAACTGATAATTTAAGGCTTGAAATACGTACAATGAGAAATACTTTGTGTAAATAGAGCAGCTTGTTGGTGTAGTGGTCATGGACGTTTACCTAGTAATCTGGCGGTCGATGATTCCAGGACACAGGCGAGTTAGTCCTATTTTCATAGAACAAATAAAGACTCCTCGGGAAAAACGATGAATGTCAAAAAATGTTTATTTAGAGAAAAACTTTTTTTTATAATTTCCAAGTCCATATTTCTTTCACTTACGCTCTTTTTATATATATTTTGAATCAACTTGTTACTATATAAACATATTCTATGTATGTACGTATATTAAATGTATGTACTGTCAAATTGACAACGACGTTTTTTGACGTTCGGCGGTCGAATATTGCTACTGTTCCTTGCGATGGATAAACATATATAAATTGAACTATTACAAAGAACGAAGACAATTTTGTCCAACTCTGATTGATTCTATAAAATAATACCCCAAAAAGTCGACAGATGGCATTAAAGGGTCAGGGTTTACAAAAAAAGTGGCATTCATTGTTTTTCTCGAGGAGTCTTCAAGTGCTTAGCTTAGTTTATAAGCAGTAAGAATTTTGATGCGACACATATTCCGTATTTGCATCTTTATTTAAAAAAAACTATACAGATCCGTAAGTACGAACGTCTTATTACAAAAATTCATGCCATCACTCCGATATACTTTCATTGGTCGGGAGTAAATACCGGTGGCATATAGTTAAGATCTATTACACCAATTATAAAACAGTATAAAGTATAACTTACAAAACAGTGTTTACGGATGGATTTCATTGAGACAAATCTAACGATATAATATTCACCGTGAAACATTTAAAAATCCAAGACCACTGATAAAACAAAAGTCATACAGCGCCTTGTGTTATTCCTAAAATTTGCCTTTCACGGGCGTTTATCCTAATTAACGAATATATTGGGATAAAAGTTTATTGTTATTTTAGTCTGGGAAGTCGTGGTTTCAAAAGGGTTTTAAATTGATTACAATTAATTTTGATACATCTAGCCCCAGTACTTTCGACACCACACAGCAAACTTTTAGTAAGGCTTAGTATCACGCACGCAGTTTGACATTAAATGTTTTAGTTTAAGGTTATGTTTTAAATGTTGTTTTAAATAAAGTTATTTTGGGTCCTTCGTGCAAACCGTGTGGTTGGATAAATAACGTAAAAACAATCAACCCCTATGATTTGTGTAAAGTTAGTTTTATTGCTGTCGCAAAAAATATGGTAAATAAGTTACTTAAATACGTTTTGTTTTAACTGTAGTTCTATGTTATTTGCACTCGTAAATTTCAAAAAATAACATCTTTCTTCTTTAAGTGCTTAGTTTGAATTGAAAAGTTTTAAAAATATTTGTGATTATCCGGATTATCGACGATATTTCAAAGAAGACGTCAATTTATACTTTGGAGATATTCACATCTTTCGATTGGAGGTTTGTTTTTAATATTATTAATATATATTGGATGCTGAACTAATTTATAAGTCCAAGATGGACCACAAAATGTCATCATCAATCTTTGACGGTCGTGCAGATCGAGAATCTTCTTCTAGGATTAATTAAGAAAACATCTCTAGAACGGAACTTCCTGAACCATACACGGTAGGTACGAAAACTTAAGCACAGGCGTAGGTAGAATATCTTCGAACGATCGAGCGGAGAATTAGCAAATTAAAAGTTTATGTAATGCTAGCTGTAGCATAAAAGATAAAAAATAAAGAATATGTCGCTGAGGTGTGGAATGGATGAGTGAGGAACGAATGATAAAGTGTGTACACAGCGTGTCTCATAGTTAGTAGTAAAAAATAGATAATAAAAATAGATATATAATTCAAGCAACCGTGACCATAACGATAGATATCAATAGTTAAGAATTTTTTTTTTTTTTACGTTTCAACAGGCCAGGAGGCCCAATTACAGAAGCGAAATACATTACAAAACACCCAGGCTTGAGTAAATCACATATATTCAAAGTTAGTTCATTTTTTTTTCAATATTTCTATCTTATTTTTTTGAAAAAAGTTGAAATATGATTATAGTAACTTATATCGACTTTTATAGTCAAATAAAATGATAAAAACCTTATTGAAAAATTCTATTTTCAATTTTCGCGAGGTTTTTATCATTTCATTCGACTTGTATAAAGCGAATAAACTTGTTAAATTAAAAGACTGAATATAGAAAAGGTCGCTGAGATGTGGAATGTATGAGCGAGTGACGAATGATAAAGTGTGCATACAGGGTGTCTCTTAGCTAGTAGCAAAAATTGTACAGGTGGATTCCTGCCTTGATAATAAGTTGAAAATTTTCAATTTGCAAAAAATAAGTCAGATGTATTAGAAAAAATGCAAACTTTGATGTTGCATATATACATAACTGTTGATATATGGTTATGGTTGCTTCAACGATTTCGACTCATTATCGAGGCAAGAATCTACCTGTAATTTTTTTGCTACTGGCTATAAGCCCTGTGTTATATACTAGTGTGTTGAACGCAGCAGGGATTTCGCGAAAATATTTGCTCAACCAAAATAACAAATACTGGAAGGTAGCCGTGTTAAAAGCTTCAACCGAAGAACTTACATGGGAAGATATGTGGCGGTCAAAGACGCATGCATATACACGAGTAAGGAGGTACCGAGTACATCAGCACCTAAACACAAAAGGCCGTCGCTCTCGGTACAATGGTCGAAATCAGAACGCTGAATTCGAGAAAGAACGACAATGGAGGCGAGGGCAACGAACGAGGACAAAGGCAAGAATTGCTAGAGGGCATGAAGAGCGGATAAACTCACATTGCTGACCAGACTAAACACGAGCGGCCGAGTAAGACGAAGTCATAATACGCCGAGTCCTTTGTCCGCAACAACTATAGGCTACAACAACAACGGTAGGCTCCAGAGCAGACTATCTCACTTCCCCAGTGAATGGCTCGTATAGCGGAAGCCCTCGCCGTCATACCTTCGATCGTCACGCTTTCACTTGTAACCTTTGTACCTACTGTATTCTTTATAACTTTTACTTTTGCAATTCAATAAATTCTGTAAACCCATCGTGACTTTACATCATCAACACCGCTTCAACTCATCTTAAACCGGAGGGCTCATCCACCTCCGAAGATGTATAAAAATGGATGAAGCAAAATTGATGTGTAAGAAAAACGTGTGTTGCGACCCTTCCTTTCTACCTAACCCTCCGGGGGCCAAACAGCCTGGTGGTTAGTTAGTTCATTTTATCTGTTTCTTAGATCCTGAATAGGCATGGTGACAGATTTTGAAATAATTTTCTATATTGTAGGTACACGTCTACTATTACCGAAAATAACATTATTTCAGTAATAAAGTAAGTTTTCACTCAAATATTTGCATTTTCATCTACATATTTTTTATTTCGCGCAAAAACGCCCGCTGCTGTCATTTCGTCTACGCGACGTCAAGCCTCAGTGAACATTGCATTGTGTCTATGGCAACGGTTCAAAGACGCAGTGATGGGTACTGAGGCGTGATGTCATTCGCTCTGACCGGTGTTTCAGTTAAAATGGCAGATCGCACAATTCTATACTTATATTTTATTGAAAATCTTATTAATCTCAATGTGTATATTAAAATTGGATCATTTCTTAGAATCCTTTCAAAATATTTTCTTCTCTAACATCACTTATTCTTTAATTCTTTAATACTGTCATCATGTTCATTGCATTAAGTTTTATATCAAGAAAAAAAACAAATTATAAGAATGATTTGAAGGATTGTTCCTTCAACTATTTATTTGAGATATGTATTTTTCGTAATCGATATAAGTTATTGTAATTAAAGTCTAAATCCATAAATATTCAGAAAAAATACAAACTCAGATATCGCATATCTCCACAACTTTTGATATTACGTCATGGTTGCTTGAACATTTTCGACTCAATACATAATCAAGTCAGGAATATGGTCCCGCGAGATTATTAATGTTTTCCAAATAACCGTGTTCAGCTTTAAAAAAAATGATAATGTGAGGATGTTATACAGTTTGTAAGCCCCGGCCATGGTATGATAAACTTCCATACACGCTGCTCATACAAATATCTTCGTCTCTGTGAGATTTCTGTAAATCAACTTAATTGAATCACTCAAGAGGACTGAACCAGTGAATCAACATCTAGAATTGCGGTCATGGACCCCGGGTAACAGTGGAATAAGAAAATAATCAATTATTGTTAGCACCGTGCACTGCGACATTCTAAACTCTAACCACGAGAGAATCCCGAGTAAAAATGTCTCGAGACTGAGCTGTCTTAACCGCTGATTATGTGGGGATAAATTTTAGGCTTTTATTTAGAGTGCAGAACCTCTCTCGCTAATTCAATTCAATTTCAATTCAATCTTTATGTATTCCATAATATGTATATTACAAACTTTATATTCAAGGCTTATATTAGACACCAAAGTTTGCATTTTTTTTTCAACATTTCTAACTTTATTTTTTGTAAAACGTTGGACTATCATTACTGTAACTTATATCAAATATGAAAAATTCATTCCCTTTAATATAAATCAAATAAAATAATAAAAGCCTTCGTTTTCCAATCGGAAAACTATCTAATTAGATTATTATTTTTGTTTTATTAATTATTATTATTATTATTATGTTTTCCTGATGAAGAAGCCATTGGCTTTGAAACATGTTGATTTTTTTCAATAAATAAGTGGTTTAAACAAAGTTAATTTATATTAATTATCTAATTAGAATTTATGCAGGGTTTTTATCATTCTGTTTTACTTGTATTGAAACGAATGTATTTTTCGTAATCAATATGAGTTGTTGTAATGATACTTCAACTTCTTGCAAAAAATAATTCATAAATATTGAAAAAAAATGCAAATTCTGATACTGCATAGGTATATCCATAACTATTAACATTAGACCATAGTTGCTCGAACATTTTTGACCCATTATCAAGGTAGGAATCTACCTGTAAAGTTCTTGCTACTAGTTATGAGACACCCTTATACAGCGCAGGACAGAGACGATGGAAGAGTGCGGCAGATAAAGGGGATGAAGAACAAGAAGCAGAATTTCGTAATTAATTTAAAGAAAATCCTTTAAATATTTTCATTTTAAATTTTTACTAAAATTGTCTCATTCATTCCCACTCTCTCCAAAGTGAGTAATAAAAAAGCAGCATTTTTCGAATCACTCTATTTTTATCTCCGTTTATTTTCGGCAAACCGAATGAGTAAGCGATCTGTCTCGCAGATTGCCGCAAATTTTAGAGACACTTTTTTCAGATGCTGCTGGTGTCACTCTGTCCGCAATCCCTGAAATCCTGTTGATATTCTGTGATTTGACACCCAGATAGTCAGACCGCAGTTTCACCACCCTTCCGAATCAAATTCAAGGAAAATACTTAATAATAATAAAAATAAACTAGCCATAAACAGTAAAAATTGACGGAACTTTTACATGCCTTTTATCAAAATATTTGAAAACTTTTTTTATATTTCCCCTTCCGGCAGTTTTGGTACTATTTCGAACCCTGGCGATTATGCTGGGCGGAACATGAAATGGTTCGCGTCTTTACCTTAATTATTTACCATCACTCCTTTTCCCCTCGAGGGTAGGCAGAAAGGATGGAGCGCTTCAGTATTTTATCCACACAAACAAGTCTCGCCTCATCCACGTTCATACATCTTCGCATAAAAGCTTGACGGTTCTTAAGGCTCCTAACAGAAACATCCTTCTGTATCTGTTTAATCTGGTCATGCCACATATCTTTCTGGAACCGTCAACACTTGTGTCATATATCTTACTTGCCATCTTTCCTCATTCGTTCGTTTGACATGCCCAAACCATATGAGCGACCTTTTCAAACTATTTTCACTGTCTTCAGCTTTACGTTCTTTCTTAATTTATTAATTCTTAACTCTATAAGAAATGTATCATTAGATTTGGATCATCTCTATCATAACATATTTATGGATTATTTCATTATTCAATTCAACTTATTTATTTTTTATATTACATTTACATTACAAACACAAAATTTAATTCGTACATGTTATAAATAAGTTAGAATTATATAAGCATATATGAACAAAAGCAAATATTAAATATATATAAAATCATTCACATCAAAGGTGTAGGAGAATCCTGATTCGGAATACCCCCTCAGAGACATGGAACAGATCGATATCCAGAGTAATATTGTTCAGCATAGCAGTAGCTCTTCCAACAGGCATAACCATTGGCAGGTTAATCCTGTATATTGGAATGTGAAACAATCTATGTTGACGCTGTCTTAGGTAATTATCGGGAACATACAAACCAATGCTCCGCATAATTTCAGGATTATCGATCATACTGCGCAACAATCCATAAAAATGCGTAATCAGATACACATTCCTTCTAATCTTTAAACTGTTGTAGCCAAGCATACCCTGGGGGAACTCGATTGGGTAAAGCCAAGGATAATGTCCGTACTCTCTTAAGTAGAGATATAATCTTAGAAAAAAAAATTGTACTTTCTCTACCATAAGTGTGTACTTAAGCTCATGTGGCCCCCAAATCATCGAGCCACTCTCGAGTCTACTTCGCACCAAGGAGTTGTAAAGAGTTCTCAATGCGCGGGTATTTTGGAAAACCCTGGTTGTATGCAGAACAAATCCTAACATTTTTAATGCATTGACCGCCTCTATGAAATCGTGAAATGACAGCTTGCTCACAAATCTAATGCCGAGATCTTTAACATTCGACGTTCGTGTCAGATTTTGGTCGTTCATTTTGTAGCGAAAGAATAGAATTTTTTGGACCCTAGTGAAAGAGGTAACCGAACACTTGGAAACATTAAACAGTTTATTTCGCCTTCCCCATTCACATATTTTATTTATTTTTATTTTTTTTTATTTAATATTGAAACTACATTTAAATCAAAATACATTTGTCTATTACAAGCTACTTAGATACATTTTATTTTATTGCTTTGCCCCTCCAAAAATGAGACTTGCTCATGTGCTTGGTGCGGGGCTTACACTTTATTAGTTTATTTTGGATTTGGCTTATTTGTTCCTTAGCTATATGTCTTGTTACGCATTGTCAAATTGTATCGATCTAAAGTGTTGGTTTATTTTTTTCTTTAATTGTTGTAAGTCATCGATTTTCTTAATATCTGTAGGTAGGTTATTGAAGTTTTTTATGCCCAAGTATATGTAGTTTTGTTGACACAGTTTGGTATTATATTTTGGGATTTTAAAATTATTTTTGAATCTTAATGATGCGTTTTTTTCAAATTTAGCAGTTATGTTTTCTTTAATTAGTTGTATAATTGACGTTTTTTTGTAAACATTCTCTAATTTTGGAACTTGGAATTTAGAGAAAAGTAATTGTGTAGAGAAGGTTTTTCTTTTTTTTAATATTACTTTTATAATTGATCTTTGGATTTCTTTCACTGTGTTTACGATGTTATTATACGCCCCTCCCCATCCAATGATTCCATATTTGATATATCTGCTTGGAGAAGATGAAAATCATCCAAGGTTCAAGGTTACCACCTTAAGGAAAGCATTAAGACCGTGTGTAATATGTGTTTCCCAGAATATTTAGTAATGCATACCATTTTTACTTGTGTGCGCTGCACGCCGATGAGAAAGGCATACGACACGAGTGATAGTTAGAATATTAAAATACCTCATTTTTCGTCCTCTCTTCTCCGCATAGTGACCACACCTCAACACCTACCCGACTCTAATCTCCCTCCCACTCCTCACGTCGTCCTTTAGTCTTATGTTTAGTATTAGTAGCGTTACTGAGGAAAACGTTTTAATTGTTGTAAATAACAAAAAGTGAAAGTAAGCATTTTTTATAATATAATTTAAATCGGTTTTCACAAAGTTACATAAGTAAATTTCGAAAAGTTTAAGTGTTTAATTATACTATGTTATTCAGTTATTTGTTGGGAATGAAAACTGTTTTGTTTGCGGACTATTTTTAGAGGGACAAGGTATTACATAAATCTATGAAACATTGAATCACACGACATTAGTCTTCCCTCAGGCAGGGGTTCTAAAAATACTTAAAGTTGCGACTCGTTGAGCTAACCCTTTACGAGATAACGAGGTGGGGTGTTTATATTCGAGTAGATGAAGACAAAGTTATCTCGGGGGGGAGGATGTGACGTGTAAACGGAAGCCAGCCAAGACACGCGATAAAATGCAAAGCTAGCGCCATCTGGGGCGAAAACTGTTTATTTTTCAATCATTTATTTAGCTATTTA
Source organism: Agrypnia vestita (assembly GCA_016648135.1). Classification (NCBI taxonomy): domain Eukaryota; kingdom Metazoa; phylum Arthropoda; class Insecta; order Trichoptera; family Phryganeidae; genus Agrypnia; species Agrypnia vestita. The sequence continues at coordinate 218,787 of JADDOH010004311.1, forward strand.
TTTATTAAATATTCACGGAAGACCAACAGCGCAACAAAAAAGCATAGAAAACATTAATATAATATATATGGCCGATTATAATAGGTCCCCACTTTTCGAAATATGTTAATAATGATAAATATGTTATGAAATAAACTTAGGTATATTAATAATAATGTAACAAGAAAGAATAAAAATTTATACAAAGGAAAAAGAGACTTAATTATTAGCAAAAAACCGTTAAGAATAATACAACAAGAAAGAATAAAAAAAATTTAAACGAGAGAAAAAGAGACTTAATTAGTAAGCAGAAAAATTATGGCATGTTAAGAATAATACAACAAGAAAGAATAAAAAATTTAAACAAAAGACAAAGAGGCTTGATTAGTATACAGAAAAACTTAGGCATGTTAAGATTAACACAAAGAATAAAAAAAATTAAATATAAGAAAAAGAGATTTAGTAAGCAGAAAAAAATTCTGCACTCAAAATTTTTCTTAACCTTGTGTGGCTGCACTCGAACAAATCAATAATCTTATCAATTTATTGAATGCATCGCATATCCTCAAAAAATATGAATAACGACTATAGTTAGATGAAGTGAAATCGAAGTGAAAGACTGGGTTGTATCTACGAGACCTACAGGGAACATGGAATTTTAGATACGTAGATGGACTCTTGATTTTTAAATAATTTTTTTTTTTTAATAATTCTAAATTTGTTTTAGGAAGGGTAGGGTGGAATATCGGGGTGACTATATTTTCTGAATAACTTTATTTTATTTTTGAATGGTTCACAAACAATGAAAAACACATAACTTAATATAGGTAATACAAATATAATTCAATAAAAAATATTGATTATAGTATTTTTATAAATCTACTTATATTATTTGATAAATTTCACCTACATGTTTCGGAAATACCTTTTCATCGTCAGGGTGTTATATGTATGTTTAACATGAAATTTATTATGTTATATGTATGTTATACATATAACATTCTGACGATGGAAAGGTATTTCCGAAACATGTAGGTGAAATTTATCAAATAATATAAGTAGTTTATACAAATACTATAATCAATATTTTTTTAAATGTCAATTTACAATGTTGCTGAATCAATTGAAAAAAATAATAATTCAATAAGTTTAAATGCTCTTCATCACTCAAATGTGAACACAGAGATAAAAGGTTAAAGCTAAAACATACACAGGAAGAACAAAAAAAGTGATTTTATAGAGTAAGGCTGAACAAAGAGACTAAATAGATAATTTCGCAAGTTTGGTAATGGTTCTCTTGTATTCATGGAAACCGTGTTATGATTGTTTTCTATTTTGTTGTATGACCTCAATATTCTAGATATAGAATTAAAGTGGGCATATTGTTATTAAAAGTTCATACAGAAAATGTTTTATTATATGTATGTATTATAAGTCGGCCACTAGGAACATTCAAAATTATATTTTCGACACAAAAGTCTAAGTCAATACTACCATGAATTATATTAGGTATATAGTTATAGTGATATACTAATTTACTATTTATTCAATGAAATATACAATTATATCTGTGAAATGGTAACTGAATAAGCTTACCTTAGGACAAAACCTTGGAGAGAAGTAGTGCTTGTGTAAGAATTAATTGGGCATTCACATCATGGTTCAATATTACAAAAGGTGTCAAACAGGGATACTTATTTTCAACATGGCTTTTCAACCTGTACATGGACAACTATATAAAAGAACTGAGGGAATTAGCAATAGGAGTGGCTAAAAATAAAGCTGACCTGCGGTGCATGGTGACTAGAATATCCTATACAGGGTTAATTGGAAAACATTAATAACCTCGCAGGACTATATTCCTCCCTTGATTATGAGTCGAAAATGTTCAAGCTATTGTGACCTAATATCAATAGTTAAGGAGATATGCGATATCAAAGTTTGCATTTTTTTTTCAATATTTTTGACTTTTTTTGTTAATGTTTTCCAAATAACCCTGTATATGCATACATGGAGAGTGAATTTCTGATGAATGTAAGCAAATCGAAAGTGATGGTGTTCGAGAAAACGAAAGAGTGACTGAATGCAATTATGGCCGATAAAAATCTATCAAAGGAAGACTAGAGGTACATAATGGAATTCTGGTGCCAACTCTGATGCATGGGTGTGAAAAAAAGAAAGAAAGTAAATTGAATGTGGTATATGTGGAAAATATTTGTACGAGTAGAGAATGAACGAATTAGAAGTGTATGTATGGCTGACAGTAGCGTAAAAGATGGAAAAAGATAGAAGAAGTATGAAAGCAGGCTTTATTTTATTTTTTTGTAACATTCTTTTAAATAGAGAATTATGGTTGTTTGCTTCTTATACCTCATTATTATATAACACCTCATTAATATTTGAGCCATCTGGTAGCGATAGTGACGGACATTTATACATAGAAGGTTTATATATACATTTATACATACTTTGATTAATAATTAATATCAACGACGTACGCGATATAGTAATGGAAAATATTTTAAAATTTATTAAAAGAACTATTAAAAAAATATGTATTAGGTCCTTCCATATGAAATTGGCGTTTTTTGGTACTGGCAAATTTGATCTCAAATATTTTCTCTTTGGTTAGGAATTCCAAATCCAAATTTATACATCTATTTACTCATGTATTTGTGTTTTGAAATTTATAATTCATTTGTTTTTTCCTCAATTGTTTTTTTCTTTGCGTCACTCAGTTTACAAAATGAAAAACTTGAAATATCGCGTTATTTACGAGTACGAGTTCCACCGTGGCACCAGTGCGCAGAAACGGCTCGAAGGATTAATAATGTGTATGGCGACGGTGCCGCAAAAGAAAACACAGTGCGTTTTTGGTTCCAACGTTTTCGTTCTGGAAATTTCGACCTGCAGAACAAGCCCCGTGGACGGCCGGAGACCAAAGTTGATAATGAAGAATTGAAGGCTATTGTGGAAGCGGATCCATCGCAAACCACATCCGAGTTAGCTGCAGGCTGCGGTGTTAATGATAAAACTGTTTTAATCCACTTGAAGCAAATTGGTAAGGTGAAAAAGCTTGAAAGGTGGGTACCTCACGAATTAAGTGAAGCAAATCAACAAACCCGCGTTGACTGCTGCGTTGCATTACTCAACCGGCACAATAATGAAGGGATTTTAAATCGAATCATTACCTGTGATGAAAAGTGGATCCTGTACGATAATCGGAAGCGCTCATCGCAATAGCTGAACCCTGCCAAACCAGCCAAACCATGCCCCAAGCGAAAATTGACTCCAAAAAAGTGACTTGTGAGCGTTTGGTGGACTAGTGCTGGTGTCGTTCACTACAGCTTTCTTAAATCTGGCCAGACGATTACGGCAGATGTCTATTGTCAGCAACTGCAAACCATGATGGAAAAGCTAGCTGCTAAACAACCGAGGCTGGTTAATCGCTCTAGGCCACTGCTGCTTCATAACAACGCTAGACCACACACTGCACAACAGATGGCTACCAAATTAGAGGAGCTTCAATTGGAATGTCTAAGACATCCACCGTACTCTCCGGACCTTGCCTCAACAGATTACAATTTTTTTCGAAATTTGGATAACTTCTTGCAAAGGAAAAAATTCAACTCCGATGGGGCTGTCCAAACCGCCTTCAAAGATTTTATTGATTCCCGTCAGAATGGTTTTTTTAGTAAAGGGATCGATGAACTACCTATGAGATGGCAAAAGTGCATAGATAGCAATGGTACATACTGTAACGATTCAAAAAATCGTTACGATTTAAGCCATAAAAAAGAAACAGAAATTCACGTTGTGTGAAATAAATATTATAAATATTGCAATGCAAATAACCTTGAATTTTAAAAAAACGTCTGGTTAATGCTCCGTTATGAAGCCACCGGATGTGATTGTCGCGATTAACCTAAATTTAAAAACAATGGGAGATAAAAGGTTAGATATCTCGTTCTAATCAGCCTTGCGCCTAATGCATTTAAGTGAAAGAAAAGAGTCAACAATTTACTTTCTTACAATAGTATAAATGATAGCAAGGAAAGCAAGCCCCCGCATGCAGAGGGCAAAGGTAAAGGATACACGGACACTAATGTCAACCCGCCCTTTCTACCCTCGAGCGAATATTATCCCAACTTACTAACGTGACACACCGCACGTTGCCGCGAAAGCGAAACGTAGTGAGCAAAAAAGGTCGCCGTGTAGCAAAGGGCCACGCATTGCCGTATATATCATCTCAACCTTTGTAACCTTCTGATAAGTATTCACGCTGCGGGCAATTCTACGCTCGGTTCAACCTTAACGTCTTCTTACCATAGTTCATATGCAAGAACAAATCATCGAACCCAGACAGTCTGCGATCCGATCGGCTCCGAAAAACATTATTTCTTCTGACACGTAAATAATAGCGCGGCGTCTCGAATGCCGGTAAAACTATTATCGTCAAAAGATACATAATTCGCCAACGGATGCAGATCTCGTCAAAAGTCTTGATACTAAAAAACATACAAAGAAATTACCTTAGTCTCCAGAAGTTTTCTCAACTTATAAATTTTGCGTAGTATCAGAGTGTAAAATTACCTCCAGTTATTGTAATAATAATAGTGTATCATTAGAACACGAGTAATAATCTGTGACAAATAAGTGCCGCAACCGTTCAGTAAAGGATTATATATTCCATCCAACTGTATACCCCAAGCGGGAGAACCAAATTTATAAATGTTAATATAAAATTTAAATAGTGGTGAAAGTCTTTTGAGTATCCCAGAATTACCTCGGTAACCAGTGATAAATTCAAATAATCTAAAGAAATAAAATAAACATTATCTATATCACCTTTAACTTAATAATAACTAAAATACTCATAACATAAAATAAACTCAAACCATATAAAAACCTGTTTCTTGTCTTGTGGAGTGGACGATATAAAGGAACTCAATATCTTCTATAAATAAAACATAAAGAGAATCTTAAGGGTTCCGGTTAGCAACATAATTCTATTGGAAACATCTAAAAATACAAACCATTAAATCATCGTTACTAGTAGTGCGAAATAGACAAGTTTAATTAAAAAAACATAACTCTCCGTGACATCTTGAATTTCTACATAACTATCTGAAGTTGTTTTATTGAGACGGAGCATGTGACCACACGGTCCGTTCAGCTCCTGATGACAACCGCCTTGTATAGTGATGCAAGGCCAATCTCCTCTCCATTTACCACCTTACATGGACAACAGTTAGTGAGTCATTGGTTATAATAAACCCAACATTCAGTGAGTAATTCTCAACAGTTTTTCTACTATACCCGTACGAGTGCTTGTACTCTCTACTGTTTATAAAACGACTGCCCAATTTACGAGATTTCTAAACCTATTCTTAGATATTTTCCATACTCAAGTTCCTGTATTTTTATTGTATCTACAGTGTTTTAATTATTCTTATGTTATCTCCGCATAAAAACTATATGTCAACTAAAATGGTCCTATAATTTTTATTAATGTAAAAGTGTTCATTTAAGGCAATTGTTATAGAAAACCAGCTAAAAGAGGAATAAGTCCCATTATAAAGAATATATGTTTATAATTAATTATACAAAAATTATCTTCAGTTTCCGGTGCACCGTAGATTCAATATTAACATTATAGGCAGGCAAGTTATTCTTGTTATTATAAATTGTTATTTTGTTATTTATGTCAATACTTGTAATCCTTTTATATAAAATGTACCCTATGTATGTATTCAATATTTGAGAAAAGCCCTTCTGGTTATTTCTAATAAATTATTACTTAACTGTTATACTTTTATACTGTTATACACTTAATAAATTATTACTAAACAATAAACTGACAAAAACAGTCAACATCTTTCTCTATATCTTCCCCTCATTGTCGTAAAATCCTGAAAATGTACACTATTTAACTTCTCTCTCGAGACTTCGGACTTTGACACGCCGCTCTGAGATTTCTCAGAGTCCGCTCTACTGCCTTCCCAAAACGTCGGAACGAGCTAGCCGAGTAAGAATTGAGGTAAGGGGTTTAGACCGTTACAATACTTTGATTAAATAAATATATTATATTTTTAAAAAATCGGCTATATGTTCCTCCCATACTAAACGCCAATTTCATATGTAAGGACCTAATATTTAAAAAAATAATTCAGAGTAGGTATCTTATTAAAAAAGCATAAAGCCAATGTTTTCATTTTATTTAATCAAAATTTTGAAATCATACTCATTTTGAAAACGGAATGAGATCAGCCATTGGATTCTAGAAAGTTATTTATACTATGGTAATATTTGAACTCCCGCTCGTTTGGCAAAATGCAACGAACTTTAATTAAGAATTTATTGAAACCTTGACAGGTAATGGTGGCAGGTGCAATGCATAAATTTACTCGGATTTTATTTGAAGGTAATCTTGAGATTACTAAAGATTTCTCCTGACATTTTAACCCCTTCCAATAGTAAGTAACACAGGTATATCGAACCGGATAAAACTGTTATAGACGTACCACTATAACTTGGCGTGCTAACAGAAGTTGTCAGGGTGTAAATTTATTACACAATACATAATGTACAGAATGTCCGGTGACCGGTGTCGTATTAAATACAGAAATTTGGTCGGGCAGCACTAAAGAAACCATGCAGTAATGGCGGCCGTTCTATCTGCCAAACTGTCAGACGGTAATATCGGTCCATTATTCGCTTTTTCAGCTTCGCAAAACTTTAATACTTCATTGGCAATTGTTCTTGCACCATCCCGGACTGTTTAGGATGTTTTGGACATGATAATGCAGTGTATATTGGTAATCAAGACGTCACAGCTCCCGAGCAAATACAAAATCGTACTGAATGCCAGGGCGAGGGGTTACCGCCGGGTGCGGGCGGGGCGGGTTTTAGTTCAAAATTTGCCGCACGCCAAGTTACGTTGGGCAAGCAATATATTTCCATATACAGATGTCTCATAACTAGTAACAAAAACTTTGGAAGAGTCTTCAACATTTAATTTTGAATAGAAAATATTCTTAGCAGTTTGGGTGAAATTTCGACAGTTACGGAGATAAATTGTATCAAAGTTTGTATTTCTTTAAAATATTTGGCATTACTGGCGTTGAGCGAGGGGTATGGGAAGGCAGCTATATATAACTCGACACCGAGCACCAGGCAAATCCATGTTAAAATCGCTGAACGAAGCGAGTGACGTAAAACGAAGTGATGTTTCCAGCGATAATATCAATATATTGTTAACTTTCTAATGTTTGAAATACATAAAATTCCTATGGAAATAAAAACAATTGTTTTTTAAGTTCTACCTTTTTAATTTTCTGAGACGCGTTTTGCCTTATGAGGGCATAATCAATACTAATATTTTTACTTTCAACAACTTGAACATGAAAAGCGTTGAAAATAGATGCTATATAATTTTTAGTTTTAATTAAGTAAGGTTTTCGTATTTTCGCACGATTATAAGAAACAATTTCGTTGTATCTCCAATGAGAAGTAATACATATAAGGATTAGAATAGATTTACAACTTGATATAAATGTGATATTCTTGGTAAAAAATTATGTTTGTGCACTAATGATAATTTTCTAATGCGGTGATTGCAGACAGCTTTATTCTTATAGAGTTCTACAAGCTTACGAGAATATGTGACAATATTTATATATTTTTCACTTTTGTTCTTCTTCTTCTTCTTCTCCAGCTTTCATCTCTTAACTGCTGGTACAGACCGACGTTAGATGCTCAATATATAGAGTAAACATACGACACTAACTATTTCAAAGAAATTAAAGCTGGTTTAATTTAATTAAAGCTTTTTATTTTATTTAATTTGCTTAAAACTTTCTTTCGATTTGACAGAATGGGGTGCTTACGAGTAATTTTTGTCGCGGTTAAACAATAATTTCTCACAGGGTTTAACTAAAACGATAATTGACGACTGTTACCGCCGTCTTCGATAGCTCTGTGGTGTTTTTTGAAGAAAATCTACGACTTACCTTTAGTCGACTGGTGGGCCGCCTGTCTCCGTGTACTCAATCTTCCGTATTCAATCCGCCGTATTCCTCGTCTTGTTTTTCACCTTTTTAATACACACAATAGCTCCAAAAATAGTATCGTCTCTTCCGAGTTCACACAAGCAAATCTGCCGCGCCGACTGACAGCCGTGTGTTTCTGCGCACCGCCGCCAGGGGCCATAGATCGCTACTAGGACGAACATCTCAAACCCTAAAGAAATGTGTGTCTAATGTGTTGTGTACTTGTATAAACGCCTAAACATCCCGCCGCCTAACCAAGGCCCGCCTTGGTTACCAACCCCCCGAAGGTAACCTACACAATTTCTCAGGAGAATCCCATTCTGTGTCTTAACTTCCGCAACCCGAATGATTCCGTCTTTACCAGGTAGTAAGTTGATCAACCGGCCGCGTTTCCATTGCAAAGGGGTTATATTATCTTCTTTAATCAAGACGAGATCATCTAGCTTAGGAGGTTCCGTTTTTGAGGTCCATTTGAAGCGTTGCTGAAGCGTGTGGAGATACTCTGTTCTCCATCTAGCCCAAAAATGTTGTGACATCTTTTGAATTTGTTGAAAACGGGACAACCGATTTATTTTATTTTCCTAACAAGGATATTCCGGTAGAGCCATCAATGGTAGCCCAATTAAAAAATGTCCCGGAGTCAACACTTCGAGATCCGCGGGATCCGTACTCAGAGGGCACAGCGGTCGTGAGTTCATAACTGCTTCCACCTTGGTAAAACATGTGGTAAGCTCTTCGAAAGTTAATCGGGTCTCCTCAGCCAGCCGTGTGTTTCTGCGCACCGCCGCCAGGGGCCATAGATCGCTACTAGGACGAACATCTCAAACCAATAAAGAAATGTGTGTCTAATGTGTTGTGTACTTGTATAAACGCCTAAACAACGACTTTATTATAAGAGTAGGGAGGTTTGTAGTATGTTTTAGGGAGTGAAAATCGGTATGCTCAGCTTGCCAATCTGCTTTAATAAAAATCTGTTTATGCCGTGATGTATATACCCTGACTCTAGATCAGTTGAAAGTAATGAAATGCGTACACAACTCTAAAAATTTGATAATGCGTGGATGTTCTTGCGGTTTTGTGATTCAGGCGAAACGTCGGTTGACGAATGATCCTTCTGAGGACCAGATTTTGACGATTTAATATCCCCAAAGAAATTAATACTAACTTTTCTAACACCCGTGAAAACCATATATATATATATATATATACACTCAATATCCCGATTCACATTCTTGATTAGAAAATTGTATACAATCCGCCGTATTCTGAAATTAGCAACATTGCTCTTATTGTATCTTGACAGTTATTATAACAATAAATATAATGCTACCAATTTCGACGTTTCAAGTTTGACAGGTTTGAAATTAATGAATTCAATCAATCAGAAAGCCCTCAAACGTAAACAAACGTTAATTTATTCACAATTATGAATAATGAGCTATTTTATTGATTGAATTCAATCGTTTCAAACCTGTCAAACTTAAAACATCAAAATTTATTTCTGTATCTAGACATTTTATATGTCAAGATACAGAAACAGTAATATTTTTTATTTCCTTTACCCTTATATTGCATCTTACGTATACGTCTGAATAATGTGAACATACAAGAAGAATGCACGCGCACTCAACGTTTTTGAAAAGTAAATTGTGAAGCGTACAAGGAATAGTAGGTACTCACAGTATATTTATACTTAATTAATTATGAATGAATTAAAGTCACAAGTGAAATAACAAGATCAAATGCTTCCAGTCATTCGAAAGGCCAAGGACGGAACATGCCCGCATGTTTGAAGATTTTCAATTCGCTTTGATCGTTAATTGGTTGGCCTGCTGAGGCATAAAGTAAGTACCGATTTAGGTCCTGGTCAAGGCTCACTAAAGATTCAAGAATCTAATAATAATGTCTTTAAATAAAAATATATACCTTTATAAATAAATTAATTAATTAAGGAAAATAAAAAATAATCTTAAACAAAACTTTAACTCTTTTTACATTAAACAATATTCTACACATATTTACACTTGGACTTACGACTCACTCAACCTATCACTAACATTGCACTTGATACTTTGTAGATACATAATTATTACCTTATGAAAACAAATATTATTGACGAATTCAAAAAAATATTTTAATTGTGTTCTATAACGCCACTCTGGGACAGGCGTAGCCTAGTAGAGTGGCATAATCTACAAATCTAACAAACAAAAAAAAATTGTGTAATCATATCTTATATTTTTATTGTTAAATTATTGTTAATTACCTATATATTGTAAACAAGGATTTTTTTAAATAATGAAATAATTATTATTGATGGAATTGTCGCTTACATTGTAGAGAATCATAATGATAAATTATTAAAAATATTTAATTATATTCACTATTTTATCTCTTCTTGAGTTTGTAAAAAAATATTTAATTTTTTCACTACAAGTTTCGAGAAAATCAGAATTTCTCATGGAGAGGTGAAGACAAACTGACTACCATATATGTAATACTCCTACATTGCTGATGCCCATAAGCGGAGGAATCACGGACTAAGCGGAGCAGAAAATGCTACATTTATCTCATTGTTGTCACTTGACCTGTTGTGCGCAAGCGTCATGGCTCTCGTTTATCCCATGTGGCAGCGCTGATTGGATATAAATTGGCGCTAATTCTCGGACATGCGCATAAGACTCGAAGTGACACTGGTATGCGTGAGAACATATATTTCAGCACTGTAGTGATTTTTCCGATTTCCAGACTCTGCTATCAATAGGTATATGTTGACTACCTACTTCTTAAATAAAGAATTTTAATAATGATTCCGTTCAATTTTAAATACTTGAGTTAAAAATAAATAATGGTTAGGTACTGAAAAAATGAGCAGGAGTAGCTTGTTGGTCTTGTGGTTAGGATTCTCGCCTCGTGATCCAAAGGTCAGGTTTCGAACCTCACTCCGGACCAGCAAGTTAGCCCTGTTTTTATAGCACAAGCGTTTTCACAAGAAAATAGTAATAATATTTATGTGACACGTATCCCGTGTTCGCATCTCTATTTAAAAAACTGTGTAAGGGTGGTTGTAGTTGTAACGGGAATATTGATTATATTAGGAATAATATTTTTTTAAAAACCCAAGTAGAGATAACATAGTAAATATAATTTAATAATTTATCTGCTAATTAATTTAAAAAACTAACAACATTTTTCTTGCTTAAACCACATAGGTATATTGTTTATAACGGTGTCGATACCGTGTATCTTTGTCAATATGGACTCACAATCCTGACGAAGGAACAGTGGTATCAAAACCGGTAAACCAAAAACGTCCGTAAAATTCCGGAACACATTTAACGATTCGTCCAATCAGCCAATCACAAAAATATCACAATAGAGCACCTTGCCGAACACTCAGAGGTCTGGGGAAATAAATGATTGATTGCTAGACACACAATGCGAAGGTATTTACAAATCATCCCTTATACTGAATGTGGTATACATTCCATTCTCATAAATTGCTTGATTATTACCGGAATACAAGCAGTAATATTACTGATGGATTTGGCATTAACATTGTAAAGATTATTCATAAAGATCAAGGTATGGTATGTAGGTACGAAAGCCTTTTTTGGGTGTTCTCATAGGGCTGTATAGTGATCACTTAAGCCAGCGTGCTATAGGTCGTAAGTCCTATGAACACCTAAAAAAGATTCCTTTACCTACATTTCCATATAAAAAATAGCTTCATCCCCATGAGACATCTTTAATATATCTTGATTAATGCCCCCCTGGGATTAAAATCCAGTATTGTGTTCTTGAAAAATTAGTACATACCTACTCATTCTGAATTCATTAAGATCATTAAATTAGATCGAAAATATCAACATTGTTACCTCTATCTGAGTTTAATAATACCTACTTTATTACTCAAGTTTCGAGAGTAACAGAATCTCTCACGACGACAGGAGAAGTAGTAAACCAATAATACTAATTATTTTATTATTTATATTTTAATATTTAAAGCATTAACTTTGTGATCAGACATTTTAACAAAATATTATTTATGTTGGTAACCACTAAAAAATATTTTTTTTGTCTACCGGTTTCGAGACGTAAACCGTCTCTTCGTCAGAACAACCACTACACCAGCATGTAAATATCACTACACACCACAGCCATACTATTATTTACACACCAACACCTTCACAATATACTCTTCACATGCGTGCTACTCTAACTAAAGGCTAACATAACGCGCATGTGAATTTTTATTTTCATACACTTATACACACATGTTTTCTTATTGGAATTCAAAGGTTTTTAATGTTTTATTTTACTTGTATTAAATGGAATGAATTTTTCATATTCGATGTAAATTACTGTAATGATATTCCAACGTTTTACAAAAATTAAGGCAGATATATTGAAAAAAAAATGTAAACTTTGATGTCGCATGTCTCCATAACTTTTGATTTTAGATCATGGTTGCTTGAACATTTTCAACTCGTAATCAAGGCAAGAATATAATTCTGCGAGGCTATTTATATTTTACAAATAACCCTGTATAGAGCGATCGATTGTTTCAGTGATTTGAAGTTTTAAATTTGTATTTTTTCTTCATAGAATTGGCGGAAAAATCGTGGAACGAATTTAAAATAATAGTACGAGCCAAGATAAAATATTTAATATGCTCTAAATACCCAAGTTCACAGTTTTCCAATCCTTAGGATAGGCAATATTATGTCAGTCTAATAGATTCAAATAAAACATAAAGGGGAACAAATATACCTTTTAAATCAGAACCAATGTTCTGAGTGGAAAATCAAAAGCTAATATTTGTAGTCCATTGGACAGCGTCACATCTGACGAAGGTTCAGCGAAATAGGGATGGTAATCAAAATAAAATAAAATTTGTTATTTTTTATAAAACCTTTTTCAATCAATTCAAAAAATCACCCCAGGGGAGGCAAGTTTTCGGCCATTTTTTTTTGTTTAAAATTTTAAAAATTTCGTGCACAAAAAAATGTGCAAATAAAACATTAAATAAATCATCAGGTAATGTTGTTGAATAGTGACCCGAATAAAATATATTAAATTCAGATTTGTTACTGTAAAGTAAATAACTTTAATAAATAATAATTTAATAAATAAATAACAAATTCTAAGCTTTCGAATCGAATCGAATCGACTAGCGAAAAGCGTTTGGCAATGATAAATATGAGTGTTTAGTACTGTCCTCTTAAACATATTAAAAATCAGGTTTGTTATTTTTAAGTTTCAATTACTCTTTTTTTATAACTGTATAACCTATTATCTGCCAAAATTCCCCGAAGTCAAATGTCATAATATCCAAAATATCTATATAAAATATTTCAGTTTTGATTCTATATACTTTGCGTTTGCCCAGTCCATTTTACAATACGGTATAGTTGGCTGGGGTGGATTCTTTAAGTCTAATATAGTACCAATGGAAATAGTTCAACTTTAAAGAAAAGAGGCATTTCAAATGCAAGATAATAATACGTTATAATAGTACGTCGATAATAGTTAAATATAAACTAGTGATGCTTTCTTTCATTAAAATATTTTTAAACATAATAGTTATATACTATTTTTATATACTAAATATACTAATTTTCCTTTTATAACGTATCTGGTTGAACGTCTATCCGTGTGAATGGGATAGACAAACGAGAATAAGAGAGAGAACGAGGAAGAGGAACCGCTCTCTCTTATTACGCAGCCACCGCGATGAGAAAATAATTCCTTATTTCCATGCTGGAAGTAGAAAACGAGTTTGACTGGATTCCCGAATCAACAAAGTTCTCCTCCTGTCACAAAAAAAGGAGAACATTACAATAATTAATGAAATATTTAAAAAAAAACATGTGTCCGAGACATATAACGCGTTTTGTTTTCCTTACAGCCTTTCATCGCTTGTCTCAGACGGGAGAAATTATTATCCATCACGAAGCCTTTGAACGTCCCCAGAGGGGCGGGAAAACTGCTCCGAAAATATATTTTTTGAGTCTTCTCGCAAAGTACCTACCAACATTTATGTTGTTTGTTTAACGGAGTAATTTTCTGATTTTTATTTGCTACTAAATTAATTGTTATTTAATTCGCGTACCTAATTAATTGTATGATACGTGTAATTAGTATTAGTGTAAATGTCAGCGACAAATCATAGCATTAATATTTGACCCACAATCACACTGAAATTAAAAGCGTTTTTAATTAAATCAATGTCGCTATTATCGCAAGAAATGTCTTTGTTCTAAGATAATGAGTATCTCGAAATATATCATTTTTCTTCCGGTCATATGAACGGAATAATAATGTACAAACTTTGAAACAACAAAACGCCTGACTTTTCAATTACGTAATGCTACGTGCGTAACCCTTTTTACATGAACGCAAGATTTGCAATTTCAATAATTCACTCGATATTTTTTTTAAATCATCGAAATAGATAAGTGAATTTTGTTTAATAGTATGTTTAATGCAAAATATTGTTAATTTTTATTTGGCGTGGAAAACCAGGGTGTAAAGCAAAGCTATAAATTTTTAACTTTATTATTTGATTTTTTACAAACAGTAACTTTAAATGAATATTTCATATGATAGTTAATTAACATTTAAAATATAGGATTGGACTTATAGAGTATGTTGACATTTGTGGATGGGAAGGTTCTTATAAAAAAATCTAAACTTAGTAAAAATATCACAACGGAACATTATTAAAGTAATACAAAAAAAATCTACATTTTCAACAAAAGATCTTTTTAATTTTTTTCCAGCACCAAACGTGAAAATATTAAAAAACAACCTTACAGAAAACCAGGAATACTTCAAGCTTATATAACCACTTTATTTAGAAAGCCACTGTGCCCGCGCGGCTTCGCACGCGTAGATTTTTAGTACACTGTTTGGATCGTCATAGAATTTTCGCAAACCTTCTGGAACATTCTCCTTTCAGAACTTTCAAGAAATTTATTAAATGTACAGAAACCTTCTAGACACACCAACACACTCCGCCACTCAGTTTAGAAGCTTATAGAACTTTCGGGAATTTTCCAGAGCTTCTTCCAGAACTTTCCATATTATAACATCACCATTGATATTTTTCAAAAATTGTTGAAACATGTTCTGCTTATAATTTAGGCAGTTATCTACCTGTAAAGTATTGTGGACGAGCTTTGTAACAGCCTGTATTTGATTCGCGTATATTTATTAGATTTATTATATTTTATACGAAGCTAATGGTTTGAAAGAGATATAATTTTGAAGTGTTATTAAAATACATCGGATAAGCAAGGGTACAAAATTAATCTCTTAGAAGATGGCTATTAATTAATTAAGAAAACCGAGAAATTGAAATGCGGTCACTAAGACGCTTGTGTGGAAAATCTTTGGTCGATAGAGTGAGGAATGAACAAATTAGAAGTGAATGCAATGCTGGCTGTAGTGTGGTAGATAGAATAAAGAAAGGAGTGCTGAGATGGTTTGGTCATGTGGAACGTATGAATGAGGAAAGGATGGTTAAGAAAATATATGAGGCGAATGTTGAAGGCAACAGGAATAGAGGGCGTCCGCGAAAGACCTGGCACGATCAGGTACTACAAGTATTTGAGGATGGCCCTGTTAAAAGCCGCAACAATCGTAGAACGTGTATGAGAAGATGTATGAATGTGGCCGAAGCAAAAGTGGTGTGCCAGGATAGAAGAGTGTGGCGTTCAATCCTCTCTGCCTACCCCTGCAGGGAAACGGCGTGATGGTTAGTTAGTTAGTTAAGAAAACCGAGAAGCAGATTAATATTAAAAATTTTACAGATTTATTTTACTTAGAAATCACAAATATAGCATTCCCTTAGGTAAATCATTATTTTGTAACGAGAATTAACATATTTTTTTCATCATAATTGAATTGAAAGCAAATCTTGTCTTGTTTTTGTCTGGTAGATTTAGTCTGCGTCTTTTATATCCGATTTTTATATCCATCATTTTGAAACAAGATAACGGATCAGGCGTTTCAACGAAAATATTGATGATCTTGGTATCGTCTTTGATGCTATGACATGTTCAACTAATATAAATCAATTACATGTGATGTTATAAGCTTTTATAGTTTTGATCCGTCGAAAATAACGCACTTTTATTATACATTTCGGCCGCCAGTTAAGGCTGTGGGAGCAGCGCTGTCTAGATCTTAGCGTGCTGATAAAGTTAGTTATGGACATTATGTTTTGTTTTCTTCTTATACCTCATTATCATATCATCGACCGTATTCATAAAATGGCAATATTGGGATCTTAAGATTGTTATCCCAACACTTAATAGACGAGGATAAAATAAAAAATAAACGAGATGTAGGTATTTAGGTAGATCAGTGTTTTTTTCTTTCAGTTTCTACTTGAGAGAGAGAGAGAAAAAGAAGTACATGATGGCTATCCGTCAAATGTCAAAATATATATAGGTACGAGTCCAACGCGACAATCTCAATTTTGCCATAATTTTACATCAGTACGCTGTGGGAGAAGAAATAAATAAGTGCACATATATGTAATAATCTTTTTTCTATAAGTTTCAAACACAGCTTTAGTACTTATTTCATATAATTTAGTCGAAACGTGAGAATTGTGAGGTTACGTTTGCGATAAGTACTTGGCTAATCCGTTTGAAGCTGTCAGACCAGACCGCCTGGATAAGAAGGCACCGGAGAAATGAATCCCTTTTCTAAAGGCATTGCAGACATCGGACACCGCAAATAAAGG
The DNA here is from genome assembly GCA_016648135.1 of Agrypnia vestita. NCBI lineage: Eukaryota > Metazoa > Arthropoda > Insecta > Trichoptera > Phryganeidae > Agrypnia > Agrypnia vestita. Next base: position 235,575 of record JADDOH010004311.1, read on the forward strand.
TATTTACTTTAAGGGGTTACGTGTAGTCAGGATTTTAAAAAAAATCGATTTTTTTTTTGTATTTTCTTAAAGCAAAATGTTTCAAAAATATTGTGTGAAAATATCAACTCGATCCGGTTATTAGTTTTAAAGATATCCAACGATAACTGTAGGGCCCTCCGCTGCCGCCCGTACTGACACGCGGACGGTACTAGAGCCGGCCGGGCTGACGAACGGGACAACTGCTCCGGAACGCGGTTTTTACCTGATTAATTCTAAGAATAATTTACGAAATTTCTTTTATACTTCTACTTTTAGACATAAGACCATTAGGCTAACTGAGATTTGATGTAGTATTGGTATTTCAGTGGCAGTGAAACCCAGCAGTCGATAGGTAGTTGTGCGTGTGTTATAATCATTTTCAAAAATTTATAATGAGACATCATGAAGGTATGCAAGGGGTATTAATGATTGCCAATGCATAGGATTAAATTATGGACCTAATGCACACCGGTATGCTGAAAAACTCGATATAGAGCGCATAAAGATTGCTGACCAACCTGCAAATCAGGTCACTCGAGAAGGCAAAATGAGACGTAGATAAAAAAAATCGACATCTTGGAGGCTTACACATCGGCAGAAGATGTATTTTATGTACCAGAAATAGACGACTCTACGTAAGTAATTTTTTAAACTGTATTTGTATTAATTATTTATGCATAAAACTTTAAACGCATTTTTCTCAAAATAACGTTTTCAAAAACGGTGTCCACGATATTTTAAAAACTTCTCGACAGATTTAAATAAAATTTAAACATAATATTTTAGGCATTAAAAACTTGTGCTGAATCGAAGGATTTTTTTTTTTGACTTAAACTTTTTTTTTATAAATAATAAATAAGTGATTTTTTCCCTCAAAATTCATAATTAAGTTTTCAAAGACCGCCATTTTGCTAAATTTGAAAAAATAAAAAAGCTTCGATTAAGCACAAGATAAACAATTGAACTACTAATTTCTTTTTGTTTCATTAAATTTAGATAAACCACTAAGAAGCACTGATGGACACCGCGAGGCACTACTTGCAAAACAGGGGTCAAGAATCGAGATTCTATTGTGGTCCAGTATCAATAATTTTATTTGAAATTTTCGGTATAGTTACTTAAAGTATAGTGTAAGACGTTGGTATTATGTATTGAATCAAAACATTAAACAACCGTTCAAAAAAAATTTTTGAAAATGTCTATTTTTTTGCGCCTCTTAAGGGGGGGTAAGGTTAATTCGTACAAAAAAAGGCATGTTTTTGTGAATTTTTTGTGACGACACAGTTAAATCTCTTTATTAAAACCATGACATTAAAGTATGACATTTGAAGAATATTGTGTAAAATTTTCAAGAAGAAGTATTAAAAAATACGTCAATGGCAGTAATTATTCGGACGTGTCTCGGAAAAAAGTAGAAAAAAGAAGTATCTATACTAATACTATATCTAGATATATAATCTTATATATGTTATAATGACGTATACCATACCATACGGTATGGTATACGTCTCCCAACGGCATGGAAAAGCATTTTATTCAACAGTAGATTTCTTAGTAAAAATAATATATTAGCGCGCAAAAATCAATTAAATATAACCACCGACACAATAGAAGCAACATCGAGTACAAAGCGCATCACAAGGAGCCAAACAAACGCCATTAAGGCCAGCAGCGGCCGGGAACACCCAATATTTAATACAAAATTCCCAAAAATCATTAAGGCCAATAATGACCACAGTACCCAAATTTAGACTTTGACTTACCAGACCTCACTTGGTAATAAGCTTCCGATACGAACGGACGTGCTTGCACTGCCCCTCGTGACGGAAATTTATTAACAAGACAACCTGAAGATGCCTGTTGTGATTCAGGCGAAACGTCGGTTGACGAATGGTCCTTCTGAGGACCAGATTTTGATGCGGGTTACCCCCAAAAAAATTAATACTAACATATATATATAAACAAAAAAAAATACTATTGTAGTATGTATATATATATAGATATATATATATCTATATATATCTATATATACTATACTATATGTATATATATAAAGAAACCCGTGTTTCCATACCCGCCAATTTTTCTCCACAACCACTCATCGGTGGTTATGGTGGTGGATAGCCCTTGGTGTCACATCGAAAATATGCGAGTTTGGTGAGGGTGGCTATGCGTGGTTGACGAAAATGTGCTTTCTAGCACATTGTTTTGTTATGGAAAGGCCGAAAATGCTTCAGATTGTTTCAAAATAGGCGCGCCGACTGTGTCGATAAGTCTAGAAGGATCCGGAAAAACCTGCTCTAGAAAGTTCTGGAAGGAGAAGGTTCTAGAAAATTCCCAAAAGTTCTATAAGGTTCTAAACTGAGCGGCGGAATCTGTCGGTGTATCTAGAAGGTTCCTGTATATTCGATAAATTTCTTGAAAGTTCTGTAAAGAGAATGTTCTAGAAGGTTCGCGAAAGTTATATGACGATCCAAACAGTGTACTAAATATCTACGCGTGCGAAGCCGCGCGGGTACAGCTAGTCTAATATATTAATAAAAAATTTAATTTAACGAATAACCCACTATTTTATCCACCCACCCCCACCTAAGAGTTGAATTCTTTATAGTTTTATAAATGGAAGTTATTGTGCGCCCGTCCCGAAGACTTCGGTGGTATTGAAACCGGGTAACGTTTCAAAACAATCAAAATGGTTTGTACAAAGTTTGTTAATTCCTTGAAATGAAATACTTTATTATTTGATGAATAAATAACCAATCCCTGCGCGACACCTGCATTTGCATTTGCAAAACAAAGGGGTGATTATAAAGTTGAAAAACATTATTCACACTCCATCTCTCGCACCGTCTGTCGTTTGCAGTTATACTCCAATGCAGACGGACATTTTCCATTTTAACAGTTTCTCCAATTATAAAAAAATTATCATAAAGCACAACCTGCCCCGCTTTGCAAAATGAAATATTTGCATTTCAAACGCTCTGCCCTCTCCCTTTGTCCGCCATTTTGGTGTCGGGCGACCGCGACGCCATTTTGCGAGCGGCGCGACGCGGCCGGTCCGCGCGGACACCTCGCCGGCAGGGAGCGGCGTCTCCTCGAGCGTCCGTTTCAACGCGACTCGCCGGCGTCGACCGTCGCGCTCGGTGCCGCGCCTCGGCGGGAGCGAAGTGAGGTTGGCCACGATGACGTGTTGTTTTTTTTTCAGTGTTCGGTATTTAATCAGACGCGGATCGGAGGTTTCTCGCGGTCTCCGCGGCGAGCGCAAAGCTAGGTGTTAGCCGCTGAGCTCGCGAGAAAATTGCCATTCTCTGCGTTTTCATTTTAAAACCAAGATGTACAAGTGTAATAAAATGCGACTACACGCCTGAGAATTTATATTCTTAGTGCTTTGGATATTAGTAAAATCTGCGGGCGAAAGGAACAACCGAATGATTAAAAAAAAAAGGGTTTTTACTTAAGTACTTAATGCAGAGTTGTTCTTTAGATACATGTCTACCAAGGAAAAATTGGATGAATCAGAAAATAATATGAAAGGCGACAATTTTTTTTTTTTGAGAAAGATAAAATTACGTGATTAATTATTTGAACATTTTGGCAAGAAACAACGACAGAAGTCAACTTGGTTCAACGTCCTTATATAAAACGAAACGATTGTGCAAAAATAAGATGAAAATAACAAAGGCTTTAAGAGATCTTCAAGTTTGTGTCTACTGGGGTATTATGCCGTGTTGCTACGACCTTTCGGGCCAACGTTTCGGATCCCATTGCAGGGTCCATCATCGGGGCTGATGTGTTGTCTTGTATCGGCTTGCAATACCGTGCCGAAGGCATGATGTGTTGTATTGTGTTGTGTGTATGATTCATTTGTTGTCTGATCATTATCTCTGCGGAGTCTGCGACGAGAATGACTTTGAAGCGCCGGATACCAAGATGTTTTTAATTTGAGACCATCATCGCTATTAATATTTATCGGGTGCTTGTAGATTTCTAGTGCTTCCTTGATAAGACGCGTATGGTGACTCTTAGACTTTCCAAGGATTTTCGGTTCGAATGCAAAATGATGGCCGGTATCCAGAAAATGCTCAGCCAGTGCTGATTTTTCTGGATGACCGAGTTTGCATGCCCGTTTGTGCTTGTTGACCCTTTTGGAAATTGTACGCGCCGTTTGTCCCACGTATGCTTTATCGCAGTCTTGACAATCGAGTCTATACACACCGTCTGTTTCTAAGCGATCTCGATCTTTCGCTGATCTCAACAAATCCTTAATTTTTGAGTTGGTACCAAAAACTGTCTTAACGTCTCTTTTCTTGAGAGCTCTGGCAATTCTATCTGTAACGCTTTGGACAAAAGGTAGAAAGGCGATGCCTTTGCACTCAGGTTCTGTATGTTTTTCAGGGCGAACAGACCTCGTTCTTATGACGCGTTGTATCTGTCGCTTCTGGTAACCATTGCCTTCCAGTGCGTCGCTGAGTGTTATCATTTCTTCCTGTAGATATTCGTCTTGGCGTATCCTTTTCCTGGCCCTCGTGGCCAAAGTGTTGATGAGACCTCTTTTTTGAGCAGGATGATGGTGGGAATTCGCATGTAGATAACGGTTCGTATGCGTAGGCTTCCTATAAACTCTGTGTCCGAAGCTCCCATCGGCTTTCTTTTTTATTTCAACATCAAGAAAAGGCAGCACGTTGTCTTTCTCTATCTCCATGGTGAACTTCAGGTTCTTATGTAGTGAATTAAGGTGCTTTCTCTTTCCAAGGTGAGCTCTTCCAACAAGTGGAAGGCGTAGCGATGGGTTATCCACTTTCTCCGGTGATTTCTAACTTTTTATGGAGAAATTCGAAGAAACAGCACTGGACACAGCGTCCTTTACTGGTCTGAAGGTCTGGTGAAGATACGTCGATACGTGTTTGCAATCTAGGTGATTTTTTAATAGAGGTGTTCCAAAAAATCACCTAGATTGTCCTAAGATGAAAACAAATTTAAAAGATAACACTGTAAGAAGGACCTGGCTATCAAGAAATTTTAAGATATATATTTGAGAAAGTTAGCGGTAATTGTACTGTGGCACAGATTCTCTTTATGTTCTGCAAAAAGTTATTGAAAAGTAAATTTTAAATTTTAAAAGTTTGCTAAGTAAAATTCAAGCCGCGTTTTACACCAGGTAACAATGGCTTAGGCAAACTTATAATAAAATCCAAAGACAAAGAATTTATATACTGAATTTTAATGACCGTTCAGCATTTTATATAGATAAAACGGCACGTAATTTTAATGATAGAGAAAGGGAACATTCATGATATCTCAAAAATATTAAAAAGGAAACGGTATCGAGATTAAAGACGACGTAAATAATAGAGGCCTTTGGATGACTTAGAAATATTAGAAATCAAAAAATGCCTGTATAATGAAACACTAAAGCCAATATAATTAATAACCAGTTAAACTTTTTGAAAAGTCCATTATTTGATATATTCCTCATTTCGGTGTCCGCTTGTCAATTACCCCCACCATAACTGTAGCCACGCCCCGTTCAAAAATTAATTTGTTTATTAAAATCAGTAGTGGATAGTTAGTATTGGTCACGAAGATACAGTGGTAGGTATAAAGTTTTTAAGTAATTAAAATGAATGATTAAATTTTACTTAAAAACGGTCTTGACTACGTAGCGCTCAACATTGGCCTCTTTATTACTAAGCCAGTTTTACTGTCGATATGACAATTGGATAAATATAGCAACAAGCCAACGTTGCAATGCGAGAATGTATGCTGTGACCATTAATGAACTTTAATTTGTCACGTAAAACACAATTTTGAATTGTATAACAAGATTTAATAATAAACTAGCTGTGCCTGCGCGGCTTCGCACGCGTAGATTTTTAGTACACTGTTTGGATCATCATAGAACTTTCGCGAACCTTCTAGAACATTCTCCTTCCAGAACTTTCAAGAAATTTATCGAATGTACAGGAACCTTCTAGACACACCGACACATTCCGCCACTAAGTTTAGAACCTTATAGAACTTTCGGGAATTTTCTAGAACCTTCTCCTTCTAGAACTTTCTAGAGCAGGGTTTTCCGGAACCTTCTAGACTCACAGCGCGCCTATTTTGAAACATTCTGAAGCATTTGCGGCCTTCCCATAACAGAACAATGTGCTAGAATGCACATTTTCGTCACCTACTCCCACTCACGCTCAGTCACCCCCACCAAACTCGCACATTTTAAATGGGACACTAAGGGCTATCCACCACTATAACCACCAGGGGGTGGTAGTATCTGGTTGTGAAGAAAACTTGGCGGATAGGGAAACACGGGTTTCTTTATATATATATATATATATATATATATTGATTAATATTTACCATCAACGCCAGTTCTACCCTGGCCAGTTAGATATTTCTTGTAGCGATGCAATGCTGAGTGAATTTACTGTGAATGCCATTTCGACGTACATGCGTCCCACTCAAAGAAAATTCTTTCCGCCCTCGGTGAGCAAAAATATTTCATCCGCTGGCACAAAACGGTATTTCATTTAAATAGTGACAAGGTTATATTTTAAATAAATGATATAGTGGCAAGGTTATATTTCAAAATTTAAGCTGACACCTTCAATCAACCTGTCATGCGCTATGGTATCGTGGAACTGGTAGGAGCCGAATTTTTTCAAAATATCGAAATTTCATTTCTGAAAGGGATTCGCGTATAATTGATCAGTCATTCTAGCAGCCAATCAATCATTTGTCTTCTGAACTATATTGAATTCATTTAGGTGGAAATAATTTATTCCAAACCAAATATATCGTTTACATAAAATTTTAAATTGCACAAGAACGACAAATTATCATTTTTTCAATTGATTGAGCAACATTATAGATTGACATTTTAAAAAAATATAGATTATTTTATTTGTATATATCTACTTTGATGTGAGTTTTTTTTCACCAACATAAATATAAATAATAATTACGATTATTGGCGAAGAATTTTATATATTAATACATTTTTCAATCAAATTTCAAAATATCTACCAAAAAATATTAGACCTGCATTTTATACAAATAATAATATATGGAAACTACTCATAAATGCAAAAGATAAAGATAATATAACTAACAATTCAGATGTTTATAAATTGTGGTGCTAAGATTGTACAGCGTTGTATATTGGAAAAACCGGTCGAAATTTCAATGTAAGAATTAAAGAACATTTAAGATGTCTGAATAATCATGGTTTTTCCGAATTTGCAAATCTTTTTTTAGAAAATGATCACGGTTTTGATAAAAATGTAGGACTTTCTATTTTACACATACAAAATTTTGGTCTGAAATTGAATAATTTAGAATCATTAGAAATTAGTAAAGCATGCAATAGTAAACAAAATATTATTAATAATCGATTGAATTTGACCACTAGCCCAATTGTAAAAAAATTCCAATAATTGCGAGTAATGAAGAACTTCAGTAATAATATTTTTTTTAAATAATTTTTCAAATAATTTGAAAAACAAGGAACAAAAAACATTTCATTCGAATTTTTTGACAGTTATACAGCACCCTGATGATGAAATGGTAATTTTTGAAACATGTTGGTGAAAAAAATTCACATAAATGTAGATATATACAAATAAAATAATCAATATTTTTTTTGATAAATGTTCACAATATATTTTTGTATACATTTTTATGTGTAACATCTTTCCTCCCGCTTTCTTGCAATCTGTGAAAGTGATTTCGTGAAAAAGGACGGATATGCGTAGCAGGAAATAAGCAATTTCATTTAACCAATGAGCGCGCGCAGAGCTTACGCGAAGGATAAAAATCATTCTTTATAAACAAATCAATGTCCAGCGAGTGATGGCACAGCGAAGACGCATACTACTAGCCAATGCTTCTGATTTTGTACATATGTTGCGAGGCTGGTGTCAAGCGTGTGGATGTTGTAACTTTGATATATTTTGGCTTATATCTTAGAAACTATCTAATAAATGCTTCATTTTTTTTACATTCATGTAAACAATGACTACCCTTAACAATTTACATTCTCAAATTTTATGTAATTTAATATTATCTTTTTATATATATTTTTTTATATTTATTTATTTATTTATTTATTTTTATTTATTTGTTCTATTATTTATTTTTTTATTATTTTTAATTATTTATTCAAAGTTTTCATACAATATATATGGCGCACACTACCGCCATCTATGAAAATATTATTATTTATTTTTATTTACTAATTAATAAATATATAGGTATTAGCTTTTTTAAATTTTGATGTTAATTTCTGTTGCTGCTCAATTCATATATTTAATTGTGAGATGTCAAATGTTACATACACATCATCATATGCGACTACTGTAAGGCTCGCTGGTTTTTTTTTATATCATTTTTTTAAGAACAGTTAGTGGATTTTGTCCCTAGAAGGATTATTATTAATCTAAATAAATATAGACGTCTCACAGCGACAATTTTTTTATAAACTCCGCTACTGTCTGACGGATTTGTTTTAAATTATTATTTCTGTTTTTGTCATTATTTTTTCTATATAAAGCCGGTTTAAAAGATTTTTCTTTATATATTAGGTCCTTACATATGAAATTGACGTTTAGTATGGGAGGAACATAAAGTCGATTTTTTTTTATTATAATATATTTATTTAATCAAAGTATGTACCATTGCTATCTATGCACTTTTGCCATATCATAGGTAGTTCATCGATCCCTTTACTAAAAAAACCATTCGGAAGGGAATCAATAAAATCTTTGAAGGCGGTTTGGACTGCCCCATCGGAGTTGATTTTTTTCCTTTGCAAGAAGTTATCCAAATTTCGAAAAATATGGTAATCTGTTGGGGCAAGGTCCGGAGAGTACGGTGGATGTCTTAGACATTCCAATTGAAGCTCCTCTAATTTGGTAGCCGTCTGTTGTGCAGTGTGTGGTCTAGCGTTGTCATGAAGCAGCAGTGGCCTAGAGCGATTAACCAGCCTCGGTTGTTTAGCAGCTAGCTTTTCCATCATGGTTTGCAGTTGCTGACAATAGACATCTGCCGTAATCGTCTGGCCAGATTTAAGAAAGCTGTAGTGAACGACACCAGCAATAGTCCACCAAACGCTCACAAGTAACTCGCGTTTGTTGATTTGCTTCACTCAATTCGTGAGGTACCCACCTTTCAAGCTTTTCCACCTTACCAATTTGCTTCAAGTGGATTAAAACAGTTTTATCACTAACACCGCAGCCTGCAGCTAACTCGGATGTGGTTTGCGATGGATCCGCTTCCACAATAGCCTTCAATTCTTCATTATCAACTTTGGTCTCCGGCCGTCCACGGGGCTTGTTCTGCAGGTCGAAATTTCCAGAACGAAAACGTTGGAACCAAAAACGCACTGTGTTTTCTTTTGCGGCACCGTCGCCATACACATCATTAATCCTTCGAGCCATTTCTGCAGCACTGGTGCCACGGTGGAACTCGTACTCGTAAATAACGCGATATTTCAAGTTTTTCATTTTGTAAACTGAGTCTCGCAAAGAAAAAAACAATTGAGGAAAAAACAAATGAATTATAATTTTCAAAACACAAATACATGAGTAAATAGCTGTAAAAATTTTGATTTAAAATTCCTAACCAAAGAGAAGATATTTGAGATCAAATTTGCCAGTACGGTAAAACGTCAATTTCATATGTAAGGACCTAATATATTTTAAAGTTCCGTGGTTAAAGCTGTACATTAATTTTTCTAATTGTCAAATTTGACGTATTGCGTCGATAGATTGTGCTCTTTCAAGGCGGGAACAAGATGTCGTCTAAACCCAATACCGGATATACATTGCACTTTTGTTATATTTACGACTTCTTTGCTTGAGAGGAAGTTAATGATAGAAAGAGACGATGCTTCGATGTCAATGCGTCAACGAAATGTATACGGAAGTGTTTTAGTGTTCAAGGCGTCACCGAGGCATACCGATGACTGCTTATATTATTTTTATTAGAATATAAAACCGATTTTTAAGTTTTTTTTTTCATATAGAAGATCCGTGGTTAATTTACTTTCTTACTGTCACTTTTTAAAAAATGATTAAGGGTGTTATGCAGACTGATGGAAGTGATATCCAAATGTCTTTGGTGTCCATTCTGTCATATTCAGTGTGGACACCCTACTCTTAACTTTTTACACAACACTATTCGAGAAGACATTATTGTCACCTGCATTTGCACAAATGTCACCCAACTGCCGAAAACAGGTCATAATTTATTGCTCATTAAACTTCATTTCTTATCACTATTTAATATACACAAACATTCATTTAATTTTCTTATATAGGTATATACCTAAATATACTTTTTAACTGTGCTATTATATATACATTTTGTTACTATCCATGCATATGATTTTTTATATATATTTCTTTACTTTCACTATTGCTTTTGTATAATACAATATATACTGTTCTTATTATCCACATTTTATATACTCAATTTATTTATTTATTAATCTTTTAGTTATACAGTATTTTGTTGAATATCTTTATTATTTTTTGTTCTCACTATATTGCTCAGCTGCTCATCTCGGCACAGGTTCTTCCTAGTGAGATGAGCGGCTCCATCTCCTATGTCATGTAACAAGATGAAGATAAATAAATAAAATAAAATAAAATTTTCCTACATATAGATTTCTGCTCCATGGTTTTTCTGTCTGTGTGAAGTCTCTTAATTTGTGATACACATATTTTTTGTAAGACGGGAAAATTAAAAAAAAAAAACATAATTAAGATAGAAATCTGTTTGTAAAATATTGCAGACTAACTCTGTTACATCCTGTATATAAAATATATATCTAAAAATTCTTTTAAATAGTGTATGTATGAGATAATGAATGCGGAGCTGTTGGATATCTTTGAAAAGGAATCTTGCGGCGTATCCAGAAACCCATGAATGATGGAGTGTGGACATCCGGTAACGTGACGTCCTTTACAATTCATACAATGACCTTGGAGTCTTAGTACACACACAGTATACTAAGAACATTAAGACGTCTTCATACAAACTGGCCGCTACCCATTAGAATGTGTGCGTGCGTGCTCGGCGCCGTGTACGCACGCACTGTGACGCACACATTGACATAGAATATGGGGGCACAAGGCGGCGGCAGTAAGGGCCGTGCCTTCGGTGCCATTCACGCTCGCAGCCGCCGCTTTAGAAAAAAATGCGCTTCCTGAAAAAAATGCCTTTTTTTATGTTTGTGGTGCTTTACTAAAAAGGTGTGTTGATTATCACGAAGACTGCGAGTTTTTAAAAGTCTACGTTGATGTTAATCAGCGTTCTTGCAATTTAAGTGCAGAAACTAGGTATACTAATTACAGAAATTTTCGGGTTTCGTGTCTACCTTATGCGTCGGAATCTCAGACGCTACGAGTTAAAAGAAAGGGAGTAAAAATAAAGTGAGATCCTTAGCGTCAACGCAAGAGTAGGCTAATAACTCGCCGACAGGCCGGAGATAAACTACTGTTCTGGGTATACTGTGGTACACATTTATCCAAAAGAAAAAGGGGTTAGTATACCACTGGGGTCAATCTTGGGATTATTATTATTTTTCATATTGTCGCGGAATGGCAAGCAAAAGGAATTTCGCACTGTCCGAATTTCTTGTTATATGTCACAACACTATCGAAGGACCGAAAAGGGCCTATAGTAATCTAGTGTTATCTACAACGTTCAGGAAACATCTAGAAAAGCCTGGAACAACCGAGAAGTGACGAGGGCCTTCTCCTGAACACTACTATAATTTATAAATTACGAAAATACCAGCATTTGGATATAAATACGGAACCACGCCGCGGCGGGAGATCAGTTGTCGGATTCGACAGTTCGATTCAGTGCAAATAAGGCCGTGAGACGATGCCCAGGGTGGCCGGTCGTGAATCGCGAAGCGACAGATAGCGAGAGAAATAATTGAGTACCTTAATACTACGTTTAAGAATTGGATGGAATGTTCTAGTGTTACTGAGCAATAATAAAGTGTTCATCGTATAGCAAAATAGTGTAATTTAATTAATCAATAATTAATAAATCGCTAATTACTTTCCGGTGTTTTCATTCATCCCTGCCGCAGCCACGACACGTGACAATATACATATATGGCATAAAATAAGATTATAAAACATAAGATTACGAAACATAAAATAAGATTATTTGCAGACGACGCTTAAATATGCACAGAGGATAGTGACCTGGAAACAGCGATTTAGTACATAAATAAAATACTGGAGGAAATATAAAAATGGCTTCAATTTAAAAAAAAAACTTAAATTAAATAATAACTTACCTATCGAGATACGATGCATCAGTAACCTCTCAGAGCAAATCAAAAAAATTAAAATTTTCTTAAAATCAAACTTAAATTCATAAATGATTTAAACCTATAGCTTTATTCAAAATAACTCCTATACTTTCATTATCAATTTACCTTTTTACTGTATTAATAAATAACTATGTACCTATATATTATAACAAGGAATAAGAACTATGGCTACCTCATCAGACTCAAGAGCTTCTCTTCACTGATGAGGTCTACATGACTATCAAGTATTTAAAAAAAATGTTTAATCTGATATGTTATATATAAGAACTAAATTAAATAAATTTAAAAAATAAATGTTTCAAAAACAAAATGTATGGTAATAGGAAGCAAAAAAGACACAACCACATATATTCATACTAGAAATTATATAGAACTGGCAGTTAAAATACCTATACACTGAGAGCCAGCGACCGCCAGACTTACAGTATCATACTTAAAATATTTTATAAAGAGGTAAGAAGGTTTGGTTTGGTTATTATTACATTTGATTTCGGGGGATTTTGGCAGAAAACAGGTAATACAGTTACAAAAAAATGAGTGAAACTTAATAACAAATCTGATTTGTTATATGTTGAACGGGACAGTACTATACATACACATATATTTTTCGTCATTTTTTACTACTACATAAATACCATATGAGAATAACTGCCACAGAACAGGTTTTTATCTAGTGTGGCAGTTATTAGTATCTTGTATTAACTAATGTAAATGTAAATAAATAATAAATAAACAATATATATATATATTTTTTTTTTTTTTAGCGAAATTTAAAATAAATTAAATTTTAATAAATATTATTATTAAGTTCTACGGGTTAAGTATTTAAGGCCTTACAAGCCTTGTATATATATATATATATATATATATATATATATATATATATATATATATATATTAATCATTGACAGTAATTTCGCGGTTAATTTCTTCCGTTAGACGCTTTGAATCTGTAAATAATCATGTCACATATGTTATATTAACAGATTTGAATTTTATATATTTTATTCGGACCACAATTTAATTTTGAAGAAGTTTTATGTGATCGTCTAAACAAGCGCGTCTTTAGTTGTGTTTTGAACTGTGGTTAGTTGTCTGTCTGTCTTAGTTTATTAAGTAGTTTATTCCACTACTTGGGTCCAGTCACCGCGCAAGCACGGTCACCGAAATTGATTTTGTGGACGCGATTTACTTCAACTAACCTACCTGTATTAGATGTTGGTGCTGAGAGAAGGTCTGTTATTTGCGGAAAACGGAATGCAGAAGTCAGAAAAAATCAGAAATCAGAAAAAAAGAATGAAGAAGGTAATGTATTGAGGGGCCAGTAAATTAATTACTTAAGTTAGCTCACACAGGACGTAAGCCCTCAGACGCCCTTTAAAAGTTTAAGGATCAAGTATAATATTTTTCGTAATCATATAAGTTTGCTGTTGCGAAATTGATTGAAGAGTTCCGTATTTGTATCCATACAGTGGCATCAAAATATTTTTTCGATAGATTTGTTTATATTTGATTTATTTATTTATTAGAGTTAAGGTTGTTATTACGGTCATTTGACATATTTAACTGTAAATGGTTACGAATATTTTATACGAACCGTATGTTTTTCCGAGAAACGATTCTCGACGATTCGTTGAATTCATATTCAACGTCATCAGGAGGACAACCTGTACCAGCGGAGGCACAGGGCGGACTGATTAATGCTTCCGGGGGCGTAAATTATATGCACTTTTTTGTGGAGTGTTCACTTCTTCTACGATAGAGGTCGCCAGTATGCAATATGTACTGGTTACGTCGGTGGACTTTTCTGCGACGTCAAATATTTCCACGCACGTTTCTCATATAAATAACTTCGTCTCTATGAGACTTCTATAAATAATCCTGATTATTGATCATTTCTGGTCCATTTGCATATAAATGTAAACGAAAACCTCTCGTCTGAAAATTACGTCGCCACTTTGAATAAAGCCTGTTCTTCCACGTGATCAACATGCAATAAAGATGCATCGCAACACGTTAAGCGGGGAATTTCCCACATTTTCCCCTGCACTTCTGTATCTCCGCGCAAGAGGGCTCTCCGGGGACGCGGCAGGGGTGGGGGTGGACAAAGAGCCTAGCCGAGCCGCGAACCAGCCCTGAACAAGTTGGTAAGCCTGGCGGGCCCAGATGGGCGGAGGTGAGGAGCTTACAGCTCGAAGCGACGGGGTGGAAAACTCCACTAAGACGGGCCTTTCCCGGAGGTTTTCCGTGCAATGAATACTGGCGCACAATTTTTTATTTCGTAACTGAAAATTCTGAAGAATGTGGTTGGGAACTTTTACTTCAATAGTTTTTAAAATCGATTTGAGATAAGGGATGCATGTATTCATACGTACGAACTGCACACATGTACATTTTTGAAATACGCCTGTATAAATAGATATAAGTAGATAACGACATATAAACAATAAAAAAAACTGACATAAATAGGTCAGACTTTAATTTTTTTTATTTAATTATTTATGATTTACATATTGCATGTTTTTTTCTAAATTCTCGAACCGTATCTTGGATACTAATCATTATTTTCACTAATGTACTCCATCCTGTCGCGCATAAATTTGAATTTACGCAATAAAATGAAAAATTTTGAAAGCTTAGAAATTTTAACTCGCTTAATTAATCTGCTTAAAAAAAGTATTTCCAAACAATATTTTGAATGAAAGTATGTTCTAAGAACACGGTTACTGGATGTTGTCCCCAGAGGGGTGATTTATTCCGCTGGCTGGCTTCAGTGATCACTCTACACAATGCAACGTGGCATCCTATATGGGTGATCGCTTAAGCCAGCTCATAAAGGTTGTAAGACCATGGCCATCGTATGAGACTTCCATCCTCTTTTCTCATATATAAAATAGCTTAGTTTCTGTGAGACTTCTATAATTTGTCCTTAATTAATATTATTTCCGTTACAACCGCCTTTACTCTAGTTACTCCTGCTGATTTTTTTCAGCTCCCAATCAATTATTTATATTACCATATCCATGTAAAAAAAATTGTGTACATATTTGAATGTAGTCAATTTAATAAATACTGTCGATAGAGGATTCTGATACTCTCGAAACTCGCGTACTTAAATATAAAATTATAATTTAACTCACGTAGAGATGGCGAAATTTATATTTTTCACCCAGTTTAAGGATCAAATATAAAATTTTTCGTAATCATATAAGTTTGCTGTTGCGAAATTGATTGAAGAGTTCCGTATTTGTATCCATACAGTGGCAACAAAATATTTTTTCGATAGATTTGTTTATATTTGATTTATTTATTAGAGTGAAGGTTGTTATTACGGTCGTTTGACATATTCAACTGTAAATGGTTACGGATATTTTATACGAACCGTATGTTTTTCCGAGAAACGATTCTCGACGTTTCGTTGAATTCATATTCAACGCCATCAGGAGGACGACCTGTACCGGCGGAGGTACAAGGCGGACTGATTAATGCTTCCGGGGGCCTAAATTATATGCACTTTTATGTGGAGTGTTCACTTCTTCTACGATAGAGGTCGCCAGTATGCAATATGTACTGGTTACGTCGGTGGACTTTTCTGCGACGTCAAATATTTCTTTTTTTTTCAATACGATTTGCATTGAAAAATAAGATTTACAAAAACACCAGCCTCGGCTACGCAACTAGTCTGCTTCAGCTAGTGACTGGTAGTACGATTTAAGGTATGTACAAGGATGATTATAATAAATTATTCAAAGTATGCAAAATATTACCAATTGACCAAAAAGTAAAATATAATATAATACTAGAAGAAATGATAAATAATATTAATATACACACTGACACGCACCATAACTATGCAACCAGATCGACAGGACGAACAATGAGAATACCAATCACTAACAACGTGTATGGCGAAAGGAAAAGAGAATATATTGTGGCAAGAATCTTTAATAAATTAGATAAAAAATTCTTTGAGATGATGCAAGACAAAAAAACTCCATTGGCTTCAAAAAAGTACAAGCTAAAAGAATATATATTAAAGCTATGAACCTAATCTTACATTAATTTATAATTACATATCATGTATCACTTGTAAAAAAATATGCAACACTCGATAATAACCTACTATCTTCATTATAAAATAAAAATTATTGTCAAATATTGAAGGCAACCATGCCGTAAAACTGCTGTGCAGTTTGGCATATGTTTAATGTAATAAATATTTTTAAAAAATAAATTAAAACTGTAAAAAAAAAAAAAAAAGTTTTCATGCTTTCTATATTTCAAAAGCACCCTATCATCTTTTTTTATCATACGTTATGTATGTAATAAAATGTAATAAAAAGACGCCGTTAATGTTGTTACACCAAGCTCCTGAAAATTTTCCATTTTCTTGAAGAAAATTGATGCTAGAAAAGAAAACATGTAACGGTACTAAGCACCTCCTCACTTTCTCTTGCATAACAAGCACTTACCATGAGCGATATGGCAGGCAGAGCTATACTGCCTAGATCTCTTTATAAACACATAGTTTTATAAGAAAGACGCATAGACTTATCAATCATTTGACAAATAGGATGTTTGCTTAATAAATAGGATAACTTTTAGGGGATTTGATAAATAAAATATCTGTACTTTTAGGAGGCTTGTCGTATGGGAGATTTGAAAAAATATAATACGCGGTTTTTCAGGAGGTTTGACATACAGGAGTTTTGATGTATAAAGTACGCGAATTTTTTTTTAAATTGAGGTAAAAGAGGTTTGATAAACAAAGTACGCGGAATTTTAGGAGGTTTGACGTACAGGAGGATTCCTAATAAAACATGCGTATTTTAAGGAAATTTGACGTATAGGTTTGAAGTATATAAGTTTTGATATATCTTCGCTGTATATATACTCGTAATTAATCCTATGTGACGTTTTAGTATATTCTAAGATAAACGAATAAAACTGTCTTAAAAAATAATTTCACACACCAGATTTATAAAAAATATTTTAAATAATTACTAGGTAGACTTTCCAGACGAACGGCAATGTTTTTTTTAGTATATCTCTATTATTTATATGAAAAATTAACAAATTGATTCGTTCATCTCAGAATGTACTAAATGATATAAAGGATTTATTATATTAGGTCCTTACATATGAAATTGGCGTTTTGCCATACTGGCA
This sequence comes from Agrypnia vestita, assembly GCA_016648135.1. Classification (NCBI taxonomy): domain Eukaryota; kingdom Metazoa; phylum Arthropoda; class Insecta; order Trichoptera; family Phryganeidae; genus Agrypnia; species Agrypnia vestita. The sequence continues at coordinate 253,120 of JADDOH010004311.1, forward strand.
AATTTGATCTCAAATATCTTCTCTTTGGTTAGGAATTCCAAATCCAAATTTATACAGCTATTTACTCGTGTATTTGTGTTTTGAAAATTATAATTCATTTGTTTTTTCCTCAATTGTTTTTTTCTTTGCGTCACTCAGTTTACAAAATGAAAAACTTGTAATATCGCGTTATTTACAAGTACGAGTTCCACCGTGGCACCAGTGCTGCAGAAACGGCTCGAAGGATTAATGATATGTATGGCGACGGTGCCGCAAAAGAAAACACAGTGCGTTTTTGGTTCCAACGTTTTCGTTCTGGAAATTTCGATCTGCAGAACAAGCCCCGTGGACGGCCGGAGACCAAAGTTGATAATGAAGAATTGAAGGCTATTGTGGAAGCGGATCCATCGCAAACCACATCCGAGTTAGCTGCAGGCTGCGGTGTTAGTGATAAAACTGTTTTAATCCACTTGAAGCAAATTGGTAAGGTGAAAAAGCTTGAATGGTGGGTACCTCACGAATTGAGTGAAGCAAATCAACAAACGCGCGTTGACTGCTGCGTTGTATTACTCAACCAGCACAATAATGAAGGGATTTTAAATCGAATCATTACCTGTGATGAAAAGTGAATCCTGTACGATAATCGGAAGCGCTCATCGCAATGGCTGAACCCTGCCGAACAAGCCAAACCATGCCCCAAGCGAAAATTGACTCCAAAAAAGTTACTTGTGAGCGTTTGGTGGACTAGTGCTGGTGTCGTTCACTACAGCTTTCTTAAATCTGGCCAGACGATTACGGCAGATGTCTATTGTCAGCAACTGCAAACCATGATGAAAAAGCTAGCTGCTAAACAACCGAGGCTGGTTAATCGCTCTAGGCCACTGCTGCTTCATGATAACGCTAGACCACACACTGCACAACAGACGGCTACCAAATTAGAGAAGCTTCAATTGGAATGTCTAAGACATCCACCGTACTCTCCGGACCTTGCCCCAACAGATTACCATTTTTTTCGAAATTTGGATAACTTCTTGCAAAGGAAAAAATTCAACTCCGATGGGGCAGTCCAAACCACCTTCAAAGATTTTATTGATTCCCGTCCGAATGGTTTTTTTAGTAAAGGGATCGATGAACTACCTATGAGATGGCAAAAGTGCATAGATAGCAATGGTACATACTTTGATTAAATAAATATATTATAACAAAAAAAAATCGGCTTTATGTTCCTCCCATACTAAACGCCAATTTCATACGTAAGGACCTAATAGATACAGCGACGATATGAAGTATGCGAACTTTTAAGAAATTTAACGTATAGGAGGTTTGATAAACAAAATAACACGTGAACTTTCAGGAGATTTCACGTATAGGAGGAATGATATATAAAAATGCGAAATTTAGGATATGTGACGTCTAAATTAAATATGCGCAATTTTAAGAGGTTTGATAAATAAAATACGCGGACTTTTAGGACGTGTTATATATAAAATACACGAACTCCTGGAGGTTTGACGCCTAAAAGGTTTAATCAATAAAATACGTGGACTGTTAGGAGCTTTGATGAATAAAGTACCTACGTCAAATTTAAGGGAGATTGGCCATTCGGATCCATTCGGAAAATTGCGAAGATTGTAAAAAGCGCTAACAAATATTAGTATTGATTAAAATTGCTACTTTCATGATAGTCCAATGCCTTACGGAAAACAAGTCAGAAATATTTTAAAAATTCTGAAGTTGCCTTTATCCATAACTAGTGACATTAGGACATAGTCGCTTGAAAATTTTAGACTCATTATTTAGGCCGAAATTTACTTGTAAAGTAATGTGGACTAGCACTGTTTCATCCGTATAGTATAGATGAAGGGTATAGAAGCAACGGTAGCAATATCCCACCGTCTGGTGTTTCTGAGATATATACAAAAAACTGTCACTTTTCTAGGAATTTTCTCTAGAGTCTATGAAATACATTTCCCACGAATTTCTTTTTACCGCGCTTATATCAGCTTCACGTATCTGTCTGGACGGAATCTTATAATTGATACTCACCCGATTCTCAATGTCCAGTGGAACTGAAATTTTGCAAACAGACAAATCCTCGATGATAATTCATTTATCAATTATCCGATTCACTAATTAATCAATTTATTCACCATAATTCATTAATCATAGTTTTATATAGAAAATCAGTTAATGAGCTCAACAAAATATGGCGCTAGTTTCCTATCGAAGTGATTTTGTACGCTGGCTAATAATATAAAATGAATGATGAATAAGGACTGAAAGGTAAAAAATTACATTAAATGAATAAATACTTTTTTTTAAGAAACACGTATATATTTAAATGAACCTGCTAAATTTTACTAGCTTGTTCGTGTAGCGGTCATGACACTCGCCTAGTGATCTGATGGTCAGTGTTTCGGGCCCCATTCCAGGACTCCGGCAAGTTTGTCCTATTTTCATAGCACAGGCTTTTAGCTTAGTTTGACTATTCGTAAGAATACTGATGCGACACGTATTCCGTAAATAAAAAATCGGTCGAAAAGTTTTGCCTCCGTCTCAACAAAAAATTCTGTCATCTATATCAATATCGCAGGCGCCCACCTTTTATTTGGAGAGTGATTGAACGATGAAAAATTATTTTTTTCCTTTTTGCATTTAAGCGTGACCGTGTTTAGTGTATATTATAGATATCTCACAGAGACGAAACTGTATTAATTATGGGAAAGTAGGTATAGAAGTCATTTGGGTGTAACAGGACTTATGACCTGTCTTTTTATGGTTGGCTTAAGTGATCACTTTACGCAATTGTAACATTCGCCATTTCCACCCATGATAGACTATACCATGCTTATTCATTTTTTGGAAGTTGTATATATGTTCAAATTGCGTGAAAAGCTTTCATATATGAGTACAGTCATACAGTTTCGTCTCTGTGAGATATCTATAATATACACTGATTAATAATGTCTCTGTGACATAAATCCAGCACTGTTCTGAAAGATTTGAACAAACTCAAAATATTCTGTGACCGTGTTTATTTAAAAATAATAATTTCATGCAGAATAATTAACGTATGAAAATTTCTCGAATGCGTTTTTTTCATTTTCTAACTTTGTTGAAATCTTTTTTTAATACTCTGATGGAATCTTTGTCCGGGGTGGAAATTTATCCAATTTCCACAACTTTCCACATTGCAAAACTTTAAGCTCCCTTGTCCATTCCCGGGGTGGTGTATTGCACGGCAGGACTCACCCCTAAGCCGTGGAACAACATACGGGGTGGATGGTGCTTAAAATGTATGGCAGTGAACCTCCAGGCTGTGTAGGAGGAGCCATACATGTCCACTAAAAGAACTTTAATTTAAAAATTGATTTAGATTTATTATTTAAATCTTCGATAGATTTATTTTATCATAAGGCAATTGATTCGTCGAAATGCGAGTAAAATTCAAGGGTGAAGATTATTTTTCCTCGTGAATATTTATCACATTTTAGTGTGGAAAGTCTGGAAATCTAAAAAAAATGTTCATATTATATCATAGATGTCGGCTATAAATAAGTAATTACTTATTCTTTAGGAACCGGCATGTAAAAGTACCGTCTTTTTTGACTGGTTAAAACTAATTTTAATTATATTTTTATATGTTTGTTCCGAGAACACAATTACTTGATTTTGTCCAGAGAGGGATAATTATTAATTAAGAAAAATTTAATGAGAAATGTTAAGGGAAGTCTTTTTATAGGATATCCCAGGGGCTAGCGACCCGTATGAGCTTACGACATGTATGAGCGTTTAAGCACGCTCCTCACATAAATAGCTTCGTCTTTGTGAGGCTCATCTTAATTAATAGACATCATATTATTTGTTTTTCAAATGTAGCAAATTTATTTTGTGGTAACATAATTATAATTATTATAAATTAACTTTGTTTAAACCACTTATTTATTGAAAAAAATCAACATGTTTCAAAGCCAATGGCTTCTTCATCAGGAAAACAAAAATAATAAACATAATAATGATGAAGAAGCCATTGGCTTTGAAACATGTTGATTTTTTTCAATAAATAAGTGGTTTAAACAAAGTTAGTTTATATTAATCATATTATTTGTGTTACGGCGAAAATCACAAATTCGTAATGCTCGCTTCATGCAGATCCAGTAAAATGAGAAAGACCGAAGATATTAAATCATTTGGTTAAAACTTGCACGCGCTCCTTTGTTCGCTGTTCTCGTGTTCAATCTCGTCGGGGGTGAACTAGGGGAGGGGTAGTTCATTCTTGGCGTCGGGGTGGGGTCCATGTTCTCGTTACACATATTAACATAACGGCGATCGCCGAGTTATTTGAATTTATGCTAGAGAAGATAGTTTACCAACCACGGTGCAAGCCAGATCCATAATTTATTCTGTGGAAAACGTCAGTATATGAAACCGCATGTTTTGTGATGTTTCGCGTGTTATATTTCATCTGAAATTACGTTAATTTCATTTGGGTTGCGGATATGGATACTTTTTTAAACGAGACAACAGAATACTAATACAAAATTATGAAAAAATACCATACAATTTAAAATTCAGCCCACTGTCGCAATTGCTAGTGTCTGCTCTAGCAACATGCATATATAAACTTAGTGTATTAATGTATTGCGATTATATATGAATTTGTAAATAAAAAAATTACCAGTTACGAGAGCTGTGTTTAATGATTTGTTAGTGAGAATAAAAGTTAACAGATGTCTCTTGCAGAGACCATAGTATATGAAAGGTTCTTGATTCGAACATTTATATATAGAATTTTCAAAATTTGATAATGTGTGGATGCTCTTACAGTGGAATTGGTGAACGTTGCCTTGTGTAGTTTCATCACTTGATCCAGCTCATATAGGATGTAAGGCCTGAGTCATTGTTCAAGTGACTTTCATGCACTTTTCTCATATATAAATTAGTTTCGTCTCTATGAGACTTCTATAATTTATCCTTAATTAATTAATCATCTCTCTGGGGACAAAATCCAGTAACTGTGTTTTCAGAACATGCTTTCATATGAAAAAAATATTGTTTAAAATGAAAATGGATGTTGTGTATGATTGACTTGTTAAATAATGATAGGGTATCTGCAAGAACATCAGCATCAATGTTAGGGTCAGCACAATACATATTATATACACGACACATTCTTGGAATGGACGAAAAATAACCAACATTTTTAGGATCATATACGAGATTCATGCAGATTTATGTCAGATAAAGAAAGAGAATCAAAAGCTTCACTGAATATTATGTGACCCAAGACAAGATATTTTCAGTCGTACTACAAATCAATTATCAGAAATTTAACAATTGAAATAGAATTATTATGCGAGTGTCTTCTTTTGATAAAAACTGCATAATTTAGGATTTTTAAAAAATAATTATAATATTTTAATATGTCATAACCATTAATGTTATTATGATCTCACCTGGTGAGTATGTGTTCGGTGGTTCGATCCCCATTCCTGGATAATATCAAAGTACTCCTATTTTCATAGCACAAGCGTTTAGCTCAGTTTAAAAATCGTAAGAATATTGACGCGACACGTATTCCGCGTGGCGTCACTAATGTGCAAGCAAATTGCAATTCGGTACGGGAGTACTATATAAAAATTTGTATTTTAGTGTATCTATCCATTGATTGAAAACTATTATTGACGGTAATAATAGTTTGTGTTGTATATCTCGAGTTAGAACATAATTGAACAGAAAGGGCATATACATATCCATTCTCTTCCATCGCAAGGTATACAACACAGCACATAGTTTTTTATGTATGTCAAATAAGTGTATTCTGATACGCTTTCAGTAAATTTCACTTGTCTGTTTGTTTGTTTCCAAATTTTATAATCAAAATATACAGACAAATTCCCGACTAGCTATAAAGCTCTAAATCTTTCAACGCTTGTGTATTTTCTATGACAATGCAATATTCAATTATTTCCAGCATGATTTCTTAGACATTTTGAGTGATTAATTATAATATTTAATAAAGAGGAAATAACAAAGCTCTCGCAAAAATAGATACTCACTAGAAACATAAAGGTACTAATGTTAAAATAATATAAGAAAACTTATATAAGCGAATTCTCTAAACTCATTATCTCGGTTGGTATTTTGTATCGCTAATACCCTTATGATTTTAAGCCATTCTAATGAAGCCTTTTACAGTGAAATCGAAAAGGACGGGTAGTTTTTCTCATAGTTTCCTTTGCATTTCGTATTTCATATGTGTGGAAAGTGGAAAAGTAACATTAAAATATATACATTAATTTCATACATATTTCTAAAACGGCACTAACTAAATTATTTAATCGCGCAATAATGGTTTTGGAAATAACGTTTTGGAAACGAAGAAAATTTCCCCACTTTGTCCACCCATTGGTGGAAAATGGACCCTGCAACGGGATCTGAAACAAAGACCAGATATATCACATATACACGACAGAATATCTTAGAAAACTACACCTAGAAGATTCCGAACTGCCGTGAAAACCTGAGAACACTTTTAATTAATAAACAAAAATGCGTAATTTACTTTTCTTAAAATTCATGTTTTAGGAGTTATCATTTTTAAAAACTTTATTCTTCTACTTTTTCTTTTAGTAGATCTGTTGATCTGTGGTACAGAAAACTACGCCTCCTGGGATGACGAGGTCCAGCTAGCCCTCCATCTTTTAGGTGGTCTTCCCAGTGGGCGTCGTCCAGAGGGAATTTCATTCGCTGCTGTATGCACGAGTCTGTCACTATCCATTCTGGCTTCGTGATCCCGCCAGAATCTCCTCCTGGATCTACTCCATCGTGATATATCCTCATTTTGCAAGTTTTTCTTATGTCTTCATTTTGGACACGGTCACGTAAAGTTTTTCCAGTAATGGATCTCAGCACCTTAATTTCAATTGTTCTGATGCGGACAGTATCAGGCCGCGTCTCTACAGCGTATATCATAATAGGTCGCAAGCATGTCTTGTATATTTTGACCTTACTTTCAATATGCATATTTTTGTTTTAACAAAGGTAATTTAATGAATTTCAACATTTTAAAATAAACGATATTCCGACCTTTTTCAAAAATAAGAATATTTCTATTTTGTTATTATATATTAATACTTAAATTAATATTATTAATACTTAAAAATAGAGAAATAAAATTCCAGATTGCTACGACTAATGTTGAGATATCTAGAAGTTAAAATTCTATTTTTTAAATTAGTCATTTTAAAGTTTCACCTATCAATGAGAAATTCTGTTACTCTCGAAACTTAAGTAGTAAAATATAAAAATATTATTTAACTCGCATATTTGTAGCATAATCAATATTGCTCACTGTGGTATAATCACTTCCTGAGTATGATAAGTCTTCTTTGAAATAAGGAAGAAATTGAATACCCGATCTTGTTCAGTAATTATCACTTTATTTATAAACAATCCTCTGCGTGCGACCGTCAGTGCCCGAATGGCGTCGCCCGTTTCCCCCGCTTCCTACCGCATGCATTCATCTCTTTCACACTATCACTACGCACTCCTCATACACCACACTCACCAAATTTAATGCTCGGCAATAAAGAAAAATGAATAAAAAAAGGTATAAAACACATTTTGTAAAGTGTATTCATAATTTCGCATAATTAATGGTTATAACCATTTTAATGGAAAATGGTGTACGCTTTCTCAAGGTGCCCGACAGGCCTTGTCAGTAGTTTAGCGAGGCATTCTCTTCCATTTCGCTATTTGGGCAGAACACAATGCGCCGAGCCTCACGTAGAACCACTCCATTGTCTGGTGTAGTGCGGCTGATTATTCTGAAAGCACTCTTCACTCCAGCCCGCATCAGGAGAACCATTAGGCGGAGGCTTACGTGGAAATATTTTCAGAAAAGTGGAAAACTGCCAAATGGCCGCGTACAACATGTTCGCCCGGTGCAGAGGCAATCGCCTAGCGCTCAAGTTGCATTAATTGCAGTACGTCATGCCCTAAGGAGATTAATCTTCATTTTTAGTCATAAAAGCAAAGGCAGCAATATCAAAAAAAAAATGCAATCATCGAGAATTAATAACATAAAATGGATACTGGATTCGATATTTTATATGAAACATAGCCTATAAAATCAAGTAAACCTGATTCTGGAAGGAATACATAAAATCTACAATTCACTACATTTTAAATTAGTAGTCGTCGGTGACTGCATTCAAAATATTTTTTTTAAATATTGCTGCCTTTGCTTTTATATACTAAAATTTAAATATTAAAGCACCTACGGGCCTATTCTCATTACATAACATTTTACACATCAATTTTGACCTGATGAATTTTATATTGACTTGCCGCATAATTGACTTGCCATCGCTCGCTAAAGCCGATATTTTACCGTATATTTCTTTTGATTACTTTTAATACTTCTCTTCTATTTTATATGTTCTTCTTCTATTTTACTATTTCTCTTTTGTTTTATATAATATTTTTAATGTGTGTATTTTCTTTTATATGGAATGTGTGGGATTGCACGAACCTCCCCACATTCTGGAATAAAGCTATATTTATTTATTATTTATTTATTTATATTTAACTAGCTGTGCCCACGTGACTTAGCCAGCAATTTATCAAGTTGTATATTAATGTTAACATATATTTCATCTACGATTCTTTTCTATAAAAGAATTTCTTCTATAAAAGACTTTCTATAAAGTATTTAAATATCTCTTAGCGTTAAGGCAGCGTTCGTAAAAAACGCATCACTAGACAAAATTTTCGTCGAATTTAGTTGTAAAATAGGTCACCACGAAAAGACCTTTTATATTAATGAGATAATCTATAGTTTATATCCATTCTGAAAATTCATTCTTAATATTGGTGTAAGATTTTTTGAAATCGGATGAGTAGTTTTGGAGATTACCTCCTACATCCAAATTTACAAAATTTACCACTTTATATATTAGTATAGATGTGTACTAATTGTTTCGTAATCACAACAATTAACGCTCGAATGGTACCCACCTCTTACCCGGAACTGTTCTAAGAGCAAAAGCTTCCATATCGGTCATACTCAATCATCTCCAGGTTGACTTTTTTTTTCAAATAGCAAACAGGACCGTGCTACACCGCACCGGTCGGCGTATAAACCGTCGCGAAGCGGCACGACCACTGGAACAAAGCCATTCACTGTCCTTGCCTTCAAATATAGACGTCTTTATAAATTAACGCAATTGGTTAAAATTGATTCTCGAAATTTTTTCACCAAAGGCTGGCCTTTTACTAAAATACGTGCCATTGAAATGGAACCCAGACACGGGGTCAGCTCAAATTCCATACCTTTGGGTACAGACGTCAGGCTACGTTTATATTTTGATGACGCTAGGAAAAAGTTGTTCGCGTTAGTGGATTTCACCGGCGACAACTTAGGAGCGCACGCACTCGTTACAACCACAAAAACCTTCGCGGAGCTCTACAAAACCAGTGTGAAGACTTCCATTGTAAGTGCCTTTCAACTGTGTCAAATGGCTGGTTACTGGGGTATATATTCTAGGTCTGACCAGTTCCTTTCGAATTGATTGAAATTTTAGATTGAGAAAATAGTATTATTCTTTTTGCAAATTTTAAAAATTTTCAAGAACATATTACTAGATTTTATTTCCAGGGGGATATTGTTAATCAAGATATACTATAGATATCTCATAGAGACGAAATTATATTTTTATATGGGAAAGTAGGTAAGGAAGTATTTTATGACTTATCGCATAGTTGGCTTAAGTGATCACTTAACACACTATAGATGTCACTATTGATAATGAGTTATCTATATTTTGATTGGAGTTTTTAAAGCAATACCCATTATGTGTGTATATGAAATTCTTCAGAATTATTAACATTGCTAATAGAATACGCCTGAAAAGTATTAAATTTTTTAAATTTCTTTTTAGACCAGTTTTTATATATTCAGAATATTTTGAGCATGTCCTATAAAATAAATAAAATCGATACTGGATTTTATCGCCAGAGGGACACTATTAATTATAATAATTCAGAAGAATCTCAAATACACATATAAAGTAAATTGCTTTAAAAACTCCATCAAAATATAGATATATCATTATCAATAGTGACATCTGTATTGGCTTATGGAAATGACAAAGTCTCGACTGCAAGTGGCAGTAGTAAAAGTACAACTCACATACGAAACAAGTTATGCACGTTAAACACATATACAACCTCCAAAAATTTGATAAATGTGGATTCTATCACGGGTGGAATTGGAGAAGGTTACATCGTGATCTAAAGCCAGCCGTTCGATAGGTCGTAAGCCCTATGAACACCGAAAAATAACGTCCACACCTACATTTCCATATAAAAATATAGCTTCGTCCCTACGAGACATCTACAATACACCATGATTAATGATGTTCTTTTGGGAATATAGTCCAGTATTGTGTTCTTGAAAATTTAGACATATTTTCATAACATCTTGACGTCATCACCTTTAAATTGCTATATTAATATACTAGCTATAACCCCAAAAAAAAGCAATTTTATTATATATATCGGCCGTCAGTTAAGGTTGTGAGAACACCGTTATCTAACTTTCAGTGGCGTGCAGTGGGTATAAACTTAGGTTATGTTGTGACCGACTATATACCTAGGTACATTAAAAATATATATACGCCTATATCAATAATGTTTATATTCATTTTTTTTTAATTTTAACTATATATAATGAACTATTTCGAGTAGCTTCAATCCACAATAATAACTGCAATATAAAAGAGATATTGTAAACAATATTTCCTAAATAAATAAATATTTTATATAGGTACAGCTAAAACGGCAAAAATTTTCAAAATATTTCGAAGACGATTTATATATAATTAAATCGGGAACAATACTAATTTCAGACATACGTTTCTTTTCACCAAAATAATTCAAACATTTTATGATATCATTATGATGTTATGATATGACAGATGACAGATGGTATTTGTATTTACATTCACCATAGAAAAGACATAGAATTTACACCGAAAGTTTTGGGTGGAATTTGTAAAAAATAACATTCTGCAATTTAACACTAATGCATTTGCATTTAACACTAATGTGGGCCTTCGAGGACATCACCTGAAGTTGAACAAGTCTCGGTTCTCGTGTAACCCAAGAAAGCACGCATTAAGCAATAGAGTGGTCAATATGTGGAACAGTTTGCCTGAGGGCGTTGTGTCTGCAGCCAGTGTCAACCAATTTAAGAATAAGCTGGATATTCAAATGAGAGACAGTGATATGGGCCTATCAGCTTAAGCTGCCTGCCCATTATCAATAATAATAACAATAATAATAATAATAATTACGTGCGCGTAGTTCTCACCTAGCACAGGGCCTTTCGAAGAAGAACGCTAAATTTACTTGTCTATTACACAAAACTCGCAGCCTTAAAAATACACTTTTTTTTCTCGACTTGACTATATCTATGGAACAAATTGGTTGGAGAAATAAATGAAGAATTGACATGAAGTTAGGCACAGAAAAGTCGGAAATAAAACTTCTAGCCGTAGGACGAATTACGGATAGAATTTTAAATCGGAAAAAAACTGATACGTCACGTTTAACGGAAACGTCAGAAATAAAACTTCTAGCCGTAGGACGAATTACGGCTAGAATCTTATATCAAATTTTTCTTAAGAAAAATATTATTTAATTAATATTTGTTTCCCAGAATCTTTACTAATTCACAGCTTTTTTGCTTGTATGCGCTGCACGCCACTGCTAACTTTGTAGTAACGTAGCGACTTGATACCTTTATGTACATTATTAAATACACAATTATGCTTTTTTTCTCATTATTATTTGAGCCATGTTAGCGAAAGTCACGGACATTTCTACATTGAGAATTTTACTTTTTTTATACCTCATTATTATTTGCGCAATTTGGAAGTGTTAGTGATGGACATTGTTGAACAGAGAATTACATATTTTGATTTACGATGAATGCCAATCACATGTGCGATATAACAGTGGATGCAATGATCGGTTTTAATATTCATTAGACTGAAATATATTTTTATAAAAGCATTGTTTTCATTTTATTTGATAACAATTTTGAAATCATACTCAAGTTGATAACGGAACGAGCTATTGGAAGCTATTGGATTCTAGGAAATTACGTAGAACAACGAAATTATTATTCAGAATATTTTGAGTTTGTTCAAATCTTTCAGAACAGTGCTGGATTTATGTCACAGAGACATTATTAATCAATTAGTGTATATTATAGATATCTCACAGAGACGAAACTGTATTAATTATGGGAAAGTAGGTATAGAAGTCATTTGGGTGTAACAGGACTTATGACCTGTCTTTTGGTTGGCTTAAGTGATCACTTTACACAATTGTAACATTCGCCATTTCCATCCATGATAGAATATACCATGCTTATTCATTTTTTGGAAGTTGTATATATGTTCAAATTGCGTGAAGCTTTCATATATGAGTTGTAAGCGCCTTTTCCATGTGGCCTGTACAAAGCCATTTTCATTCCCCTAAATCCACACAGATGTCGCTAATGAGAAAATCTATCTGTGGGGATTTAGGGGAATGAAAATGGCTTTGTACAGGCCGCATGGAAAAGGCGCTTACAACTCATATATGAAAGCTTCACGCAATTTGAACATATATACAACTTCCAAAAAATGAATAAGCATGGTATATTCTATCATGGGTGGAAATGGCGAATGTTACAATTGTGTAAAGTGATCACTTAAGCCAACCAAAAGACAGGTCATAAGTCCTGTTACACCCAAATGACTTCTATACCTACTTTCCCATAATTAATACAGTTTCGTCTCTGTGAGATATCTATAATATACACTAATTGAAATTATTATTATTGGGGATAAAAATATCACTCGGGAAACCATTATCTTAGCTTTTGATTTGTAAGTCGTAAATTCATGATATGGAAATAAACCGTTTCACGATGCGCGCTCGGTTCGTTGCATCTAAAATTTTCACATTCACAACTTCCAGAATTACAACAATTTTTTTTTCAAATTCATTTTTCCAAGTTTCTTATCTATCTTCTGTGGAATTTAAATTAAGTCTGTCTGGTGCTCAGACACCAGCTCCGAGGAGTCACCCCTGCGGAGCGGGGGTGAAGCCAGCTTCTTATCTCATTACGCCAGAAGCTGCCCGGATATCACAAATCCTCGAGGATTTATCGCATCCTCATCCCCTGGGATCTTGGAATACAGCTAATGATACGCCCATCGGTCGCTCAACTTGTTCGAAACGTCATAACCTGACAAATCAGCTCATACTGACGTGGGCTTTTGGCCATGGGACACGTTAATCGTTTCTTCTTCTTCTTCTTCATCAGCCTTCGTCTTTCCACTGCTGGATATAGGCCTCTTCCTTATTTTTCCATTCTTCCCTGTTATTGGCTAATTGTAGCCATTTCTTTCCCCCCACAGCGACAATATCATCGGCCCATCTCTTTTGAGGTCTTCCGGTGCCTTTTATTTTCCCAAGGTCTCCATTTCAGAACTCTGGGAGGCCGTCTTGTAGTATCCTGTCTTGCAACGTATTCTGCCCATTGCCATTTTAGCTTCGCTACACGATCCATGATATCCACTACTCTAGTTCTGCGCCTAATTTTGTCGTTTCTAATTCTATCTCTTAGGCTTACTCCAAGCATGGATCTCTCCATGGATCGTTGCGTGCATTTGAGCTTTTCTACACTTTTATTTGTAAGGGCCATAGTCTTCAATCCATACGTCGTCACTGGCAGTATGCACGATTCAAAGGCTTTTCTTTTTCTTTTTGGCTATCGTTTTAGGCTAGCGTTAATCGTTTAGTGAATATTTTTGTTTTGCTCAAAAAATCTCAAATAATTGGAGCTATTACTCGAGGGGTTTGTATCAATCATTTCACTGTCTCAGGTGTGCAATAGGGATCAAAAGAACATTTAATAAAAAAAACATATAAAAGAGAAAATAACTGAATACAACAAAAATAAAAATGACGCAAAGAAATCAAAAGAAAAAAATCATTAGAATGATAAGCAGGCAAAGAAAACATGCCCTATCCGTTCAACGGACATTGGCTATCATAATTTTATTTGCTGCGTCCCGGAATGGCTCTACAGTGTCAAACCACTGCCTGGATTTTTTTAGCTATGGTGCCCTCCTTCTTCCAGGACCCCGACTTCCGGGAATCCATCCCTACATTAGTATGTCTCATCACGTGTTCGAGATATTCAAAGGCATCCCGACAATTGCACGCGAGACAACTGAGCGCTGTACAACTTTGTCAACGGCGCGCAGACAATTCCGCGCCGACAAAGGCGCGCAGAACAACTTTGACCCCCTCTCCCCTTGACGAGGCTACGTGGTTTATGGACGCTACGTTAGTAACATATTGATTAACAAGGGCGTAATTTAATATTATAGCGTGTCGGTGATGTGGCTGGCGTACGCTTGATGCGCCCCTGATGATGCGTGCCTCTGATGCTGCTGAATTAGACATCTGGACCAGGGGAGGACAGACAGGCAAAATGCAATTACGCGCTGGGATTGTTGCACAATGCACAGGGCTGCCCGTCCTGACCTAAATATCTCGCGACGTGTCGTCCCTTTCCGAAACGGCCGGCCAAGTGGCCCAAATAAGAGAGAGGCATGTACGAGAGACAGAATAGTTTGAAAGTTTTGTAAATATACTAGCTGTGCCCGCGCGGCTTCGCACGCGTAGATTTTTAGTACACTGTTTGGATCGTCATAGGACTTTCGCGAACCTTCTAGAACATTCTCCTTCTGGAACTTTCAAGAAATTTATCTAATGTACAGGAACCTTCTAGACACATCGACACATTCCGCCACTCAATTTAGAACCTTATAGAACTTTCGAGAATTTTCTAGAACCTTCTCCTTCCAGAACTTTCTAGAGCAGGTTTTTCCGGAACCTTCTGGACTCACCGACACAGTCGCCGCGCCTATTTTGAAACAATCTGAAGCATTTTCGGCCTTCCCATAACAAAACAGTATGCTAGAAAGCACATTAACTTCACCCACTCCCACCCACGTACTACCACCCCCACCAAACTCGCATATTTTCGATGTGACACCAAGGGCTATCCAGCAGCCATAACCACCGGTGGGCGGTTGTGGCTGGTTGTGGAGAAAACTTGGCGGATAGGGAAACACGGGTTTCTTTTTACATATATATATATTGATATTGATTTCAGTGTATTCATAAATAATAGGCATGATGACAGTATTAAAGAATACGTGGTTTTAGATAAGAAAATATTTTTAATGTTTTAATAAACACATTGAGATTAATAAGATTTTCAATAAAATAAAATTACAAAATTGTGCAATCCGCCATTTTAACTGAAACGCCGGTCAGAGCGAATGAAGTCACGCCTATGTACCCGTCACCGTGTCTTTGAACTGTTGTCATAGACACAATGCGATGTTTACCAAGGCTTGACGTCACGTAGACGAAATGATAGCTATGGGCGTTATTGCGCGAAATGAAAAATTGGTACATGAAAATGCAATTATTTGCGTAAAACCTTAGTTTATTACTGAAATAATGTTATTATCAGTAATGGTAGATGTTTACCTACATTATAGAAGATTATTTCAAAAGCTGTCATCATGCCTATTGAAAGATAATATAAATCAAGTTTATTTTAGGTGTAAAGAAAAAATTTGAAGATTCCTTATCATATACGTGCTTCCCAGATATTTCAATCAATCAATTATGAATATCTCCGTAGTTATTTACAACTATTAAACTTGTCTGTGAGATGTACTGCGACAGACCTAATATTTATTTATAGGATCATAAACAGCATGATTGATTGCCCCCAGATTGTTAGTCTGATCGACTTATATGCCCCATTGAGGTCATCAAGACACAGTGCATTATTCTATTATAGTGGAAATGTCAGAACTAATGCATTAGCAAACTCTGTAATTCCCAGATTACACTCATTAGGGAATAAACATGCAGAGGCGGCTGACATTTTTGCTTATAATATAACTGTGTTTAGGACAAAGCTGATACAATTCTTTACATCCCAACGAAATGGAAATGGTTAATAAATTTTTCTGTATTATTATTTTACCTTTTAACTATTATTATTTATACCTCTAACTATATTATTATTTTATCTGTCATATAATATTTCTTTTTAAATTTATATTCTGTATTTTTGTAAAAGCCCATAAGAGCGTTAAATAAATAAATAAATAAATAAATATTTCTCAAATGCCAAAAACTTAGGGAGGATGGCGTAAAAATTCATTGAATATCCCTCTAATGATGTCCATTCGGGCTACAACAAACTTAACTATGCAACAAAAAATATTGAATTGCATTCCATTTAATTTATGAAGGTGGGGTGGTGGAGGAGGTATTATCGGGGGAGGGGGAGTGGCATCATTTAATATTTTGGAATTGAAAGTATTAAATTTAAAGGAGTTGAAAATTTAAATATTTTTCAGGCGTATTCTAGTGTAATGTTAATAGGTAATTCGGAGAATGTCACGTATACATATAAAGGATATTGCTTTAAAAACTCCAATCAAAATAAAGATTCTTCATTATCAATAGTGACACCCATATTGGATTATGGGAATGAAAAACCTTTGGACTGCGGGTAGCGGTAGGTGGTAGTCTATTATGGGTGGAAATGGTGAAAGTTACATTATGTAAAGTGTTAAAATCACTTAAACCTGTTGTAGGATAGTTCGTTTGCCCTAAGAACACCCGTAAAGACTTCCATACACCTACTTTCCAACATAAAAACATAGCTTCGTCTCTATGAAACAATCTATGTATAATATATCTTGAGTATTAAATTAGGAGTGGATAACACTTATATCTATGGAAGGGAGTATTGTAAAAAGAGAGAGGGAATATGGCGCCTTTGTTTTCCACAGGGTCCTAAGGAATAATTGTGCAAAATTTGGGTCAGGTCTGCCAGACAGTGTAGATTTGCGTAGAGAATACGTAATGCTTATTTTCATCCCATCCTTTGAATGAAACACTAAAAACAATTAAAACTTTTATTTACAACGCAAAGTCACTGGACACAAATTTAAATGGAGAGCTGTTCTTAAATTCAAAATAAGCGTTTTTGGAATATTTCACACAGGATCGTACTATTTCACATCACTCGTTTGTGGAACAATTTTTATTGTGCTGTTCCTTTTACATCGAGAATATTCTGCTCGTAGTTATTAAGTAGGTAGTTACTTACGTTCTTCTTCACTGGCCGATTATTTGTCGCTTGGTCACACCGCTGGCCGCTGTAGGTTCGCCCTTCTGTGACGTAAGCCCGCTGTCAGAAATAACAACGCTTTTATACAAAACGTTTCGCGATGCCTCGATAACGCTCTACTAGTTTCTCCATATCTCTAGTGATTATGAAACGACCCGTTTGTAAAACTTCACAGATAATGCACAGTTAGACATACGTTGTGCTGACTCTTACATTGATGCTGGTATTCTTGCAGTTAGAAGGTCACTCTGCACAACAATTTGACTATTTTCTTGGAAATATTTTGAACCCCTAGAACACATAATATCAATTCTTTATATACATATCCATACATGAACGCACTGCATTTATACATAAAATATATTCGTGTTGTTATAGCGGGCAGAAGATACTTGCAATTGAGATGGTGTGCTGAATATGAAATAAATAATGTTAAGGCAGTTCATTTTATGAAAGCCATTTGCATTAGTGTAATAGTGCGTTTAGGAAAATTAGTAACATTATTTTTTTGAGTAGATGGTAGACACAAAATATAATTATATTGTATTAAAAATAAATCTGAAAAGAACATATAGATGAAAATAAACATCTCGCTGCAGTATTTTTAGATTTTAAAGAGCATTCGAAACAATAGACCGAAATATAATTGTGAAAAAATTAGAAAAATATGGTATACAAGATAAAGCATTATTATTATGGTTTAGAAACTAATGTATTTGAGTGGCAGATATCAAATAACTAAGGTAAATGATCACACATCAGAGAAACTCCCTTTTTTTACGCAAGATTTCTCAAAAATTAAAAAAAAAATGCAAAGTTGCCTGTCTCCACGACTATTGATATAAGGACATTGTTTTCTGGGGTAATATATCGTGTTTTTACGACCTCATCAGGACTGATGTGTTTTTATGAGTGTTTTATGTTGTTATGTTGTGGTAAGTATTATGAGCCAGTACATAGCACAACACTGATCGCGATTCACCCTGCTTTCGACACGGTATTGCAAGCCGATAATTAACCACAACATATAACAAGAAATCAGCCCTGATGATGGATCCTATAATGGAAATTGAAATATTGGCCAGAAAGGACGTAAAAAACACGGCATAATACCCCAGAAAACACAAACCAGAAGATTCTAGACGTCCATGAAAACCTGAAAACATTTTTAGGACGATGTTGCATTATTTAAGCAGAAATCTACCTGTAAAGTACCTATTGTGGACTAAATTCCTTCCAAATTTTTCGTAATTACATGGTTAACGTAGCGAAATTGGTAATCGCAGTTGCGGGAATTAAAAATTTTAGATTTATTTATTTTATATATTTATTTATTTGTCGCAAATGAATCACTATTTTTTTACGTTTTTAAAAAAAAAATTAAAAACGCTAAGTTGCTGTATACGAATTTAATCGGAGAACTATTCTTCAGTTCACAATATTTCGCACATAATCACTCGTCTGTGGAACACTTTACTCTCACTTACTAGAATCTTCTGTAGTCGCGCTTAAGTACTTCTTCACTAACCGTATATTTGTCGCTTATTCGGTTCGCTTTTCTATGGCGTAAGCCGGCTGTCAGAAATAACAACTCACCATCGCGTGCGCACTTGTTCGTTTTTATACGAAATATGTTGGTTTGTCGAATGTACGAGTCTGTTCGACTAGCTTTTCCTGTAGTTTCTCCATATTTCTAGTGATTACAAGAACAGGCAGTTGATTCCAGATTCGTGTGGAATATTCGAGAGACTTCAACGTCGTGCAGTTACTATTGTACTCCCTTGAAAATATGTTTTCGATAGATAATTTGTTTCTGTCAGTGCATCTTTCTAATTGATTCATTTAATTTATTTCGTATAATTTACACTAGTGACATGACATTTAAGAATATGAAACACTTACGTAACCATTTCTATAAAAAGCTTCGAGGTTAATGGATACACCGAAGGGAAATTTATTGCCTAAATGACGTCATAAATTCTGGTTTTATTAAAATGGCGAACGCTTTATTGAGGAGCGTCTCTTTTATAGAATGTATATTCCGAAATAAGGACACAATAAATTTAATTATTATTATATTGACATCTAATTAAATAGTTATTTTGGAGCTGGTGTTGCTCCTTTGTCGGGTACTGCATTCATCAGTTTTCAGTTTTAATAAATATTCAATGTGCATACTTCACTAACTATCTCGTAAACAAAATGATAACAATTTCACAACCTTATTGATTCTCCTGAAATCACCAGCTTGCTAGCTTTCCACGTCCCACTCCGACCTACCAGACAGAAGTACCTCTTTTCCCTTCCAACTTATCAAACCAACAATAGGAAATCCTCTCCCATTCCACGCATATGCTCAGATTATAATTACCTTTTGAATTCAATAGATATTTTTAACACTAAATACAGTGGTTATAAACTTAGGTTATGCTGTGACCGACTATATACTTATATTAGAAATATATATATACGCATATACCTATAAGGTATATTTTATTATATATATATATATCGGCCGTCAGTTAAAATTGTGAGAACACCGCTATCTAACTTTCAGTGGCGTGCAGTGGGTATAAACTTGGGTTATGTTGTGACCGACTATGTACCTAGGTATATTAAAAATATGTATACGCCTATATCTATAAGGTTATATATATATTTTTTTAATTTTAATTATATATAATGAACTACTTTGAGTAGCTTCAATCCACAAAAATAACTGCACTATAAAAGAAGTATTGTAAAGAATATTTCCTAAATAAATAAATATTTAATATAGGTATAGCTAATACGCCGAAAAATTTCAATATATTTCGAAGACGATTTATATATAATTAAATCGGAAACAATACTAATTTCAGAAATCAGTCTCTTTTCACAAAAATAAATCAATCATTTTATAATATCATCATGATATGACAGATGACAAATAATATTTGTCGTATTCGTATTAACATTTACCATAGAAAAGACATTAAATTTACACCGAAAGTTTTGGGTGGAATTTGTAAAAAATAACATTTCTGCATGACATGCGCCTGGCATAGGACCTTTCGAAGAAGGACGCTAGTACACAAAACTCGCAGCATTAAATATACACGGTTTTTCTCGACTTGACTATATCTGTGGAACAAATTGGTTGGCAAAATAAATGAAGAATTGACATGAAGTTAAGCACAGAAAAGTCAGAAATAAAACTTCTAGCCGTAGGACGAATTACGGCTATAATTTTAAGTCGAAAAAAACAGATACGTCACGTTAAATGGAAACGTCAGAAATAAAACTTCTAGCCGTAGGACGAATTACGACTAGAATTTTAAATCAACTTTTTCTTGAGATAAGGATTATTTAATTAATATTTGTTTCTCAGAATCTTTACTAATGCACAGCTTTTTTGCTTGTATGCGCTGCACGCCACTGAGTGAGGCAGATACTAGAAACTCGTCCCCCTCCCTGATCACGTATATTATATACATCACGAGCCCCTTTATGTCTATGTTAATGTTAAATTTGGAACAATCGGTTAAATGATGTTTTATCTGTCATTGTCAAATTGACTTATCCATGATTATGACCTATTTGTGTTATCCTTTAATTGTGGGAGACATTTAACTATTTTTTTTTAATTTCATCTTATCAAGCGATTGTGTCTCGCTGTTGGATGACCGAATTAAATTAAATAAAAATAACAAAATGTGCACCGGAAAGTCTCTCAAATTGATGCATAAGGCGCGTTACGTTAAAAATGGAATAAAAATATTAATCAATAAAAAGAGACTACGTACAAGATCGAAAATTTTTCGTTAACTGTGGCGAAATTGGATAACACGCCATCCCCGGATAGAAAGGATGTCCGTTGGTTCGAATCCCGGTAGCAGGTAAAATATTTTTTCGTTAATTTAATTTTTCTCTATGTCTTTTCTAATCGACAATAAAAATTTGTTGTATATGTCGCGCTTTATTACATACAAAAAGAGGTTTTTACTTAAAGGCGAAATTTTTAGAAATTAAAAAATCAACGTCTTTTGTTACAAATTCATTTTGTTTACTGGGGGATTTAATTATGCAAGAATTAATTTATATAATATAATAATTTTAGTTGCATTATAAATGTGTCTTTAGTATACGTGGGTAGGACATACTTCCTCTGTCGCCCAATCCCCTCGCCCAAAGAAAGCTTTTGTTCATCTCTATAGAATTTTCTACTCTGCGACTTAACAAATTTCAATAAAACTTCAAAATTCAATAAACTGGACGTCTCGTAAAAAATGGCAGATAATTATGCACCAACATAAAAATCCATAAACAAGATGGCTGCGTTTCAGAGCAATCCTTTTTATATTCTAATTGGTTGCAAATCTCTCAGCTACTCAGCCCGGAATATGCGCAATTCTGGAGAGCTTTTTTACTTGATTTAATTACCGCGACAGCCCTTGAGCGAGCGAGACGGCTGTAATTGCATTTGGAAGGCTCTCTCACAAAATCACCGGTTATGTAACCCATCCCTGCTCGCATATCACTCCATACGGGCTTCGAATAAAAGCCTTACATCTATCTAGAATAGCTTGTAGGTCTTGTGGTTAGGAACCGTGATACAAAAGTCGCGGGTTCGTACCTCACACCTGACCAGCAAGGTAGTCCTATTTTCATAGCACAAACGTTTAGCTTAGTTTGAAAATTGTAAGAATATTGATGTGAAACATATTCCGTGCTCGCATCTCTATCAAAAAATATACTAGTTGTAAATAGATTTCACCATCGTTCACTCCAGAAGTATCTCGACTTCTGGAGTGAACGGGTGTGCTTGCCATCAATTCAAAACAGAACTCGAAATACAAGGCGAAAAATCCCTTTGAAAATGGCCAGTGCTATCTGTCCGAAACGTTGGGTACATAACAACGGTCTTTCTCAAGACTACAATATGTATATATACATTTAATATGAAAAGGTTATTTTTCGGGAACTTCGCGGATTTGTAAAAATATTTTATTTTTGTGCTTTATTTCGATTACACTGGGATAACCATTCTCAAGCTGGTCTCTCTGACAGTTTAGTTTAGTTATCTCTAAACTGTCAGAGAGACCAGCTTGAGAATGGTTATCCCAGTGTAACCGAAATATAGTACAAAAATAAAATATTTTTAAAAAATCCGCGAAGTTCCCGAAAAATAACCTTTTCATAATGCATATACCTCTTCGCGAAAACTTATATTTAAACATAAATATATATATATATATATATATAAATAAATAAATAAATAAATAAATATAGCTTTATTCCAGAATGTGGGGAGGTTCGTGCAATCCCACACATTCCATATAAAAGAAAATACACACATTAAAAATATTATATAAAACAAAAGAGAAATAGTAAAATCATATAAAATAGAAGAGAAGTATTAAAAGTAATCAAAAGAAATATACGGTAAAATATCGGCTTTAGCGAGCGATGGCAAGTCAATTATGCGGGGCCAGTATCTTTCTCCAGTGTGCATCGATGCTGGATTCTGGAGTAAGACGGGCTTCCAGGATAAGGATCTTTCCGGAGCTGTATATGTATATCCTTTCCCTCATCCCTGCCACCCTGGATCTT